>QOCX01007545.1:0-10031 GCA_005959815.1 Sarcophaga bullata
TCTATAAATTCTATAAAAATTTAAATAAATTCTTTTAAATATTTATCGATAACAAAAAATTTCTAAAAAAAAAAAACTTATCGATAATTACAATTTTCCATAACAAATTCATCGATCACATGCATAAAAGTTTCCTATTAAAGATTCGACGATAAAAATTAATTTTCTTTAAATTTGTCGATAACAAAATATTTGTATAAACGGTATATCGATACATACCCTAGACCTATGTATAATGAAAAGATATCTTTTTAAATATCCTGTTTGTTGATGCCTCTATCCTGTTCCTATCCATAGTGATGGATGAAAAATTCCCCTGAACCCAAGACAACAACAGATTTTTATAAAATTTTAAATTTTATTTCCACTTTAATGCTTTCATTTTAAGCAAATAAATCCTAGTCTTTCAATGAAAATATTTAATTAAAAAACAAAAAACAACCATTTATTATGGAGGGGGTCAAACTGTGCTAAAAATCTTAAAATTGTTGATTTTGCAAACCAAATACAACCGATTTAAAAAAAAACACAACCCAACAATGCCAAAAAAAAAACAGCAAACGAAATTGACAGTTTTTTTGGTTGAACGCAGGCGCAAACAAAAAAAAAACTTGAATTGTTTGTCTTTCTGTCAAACTGACCCCACCATTCAATGCATTGACAAAAAAAAAAACAAATCAAACACGCACACATACACACACAATTTGACAAATCAACAACAACAACTGCTGAGAAATTAATTTGAATTTATTTTTATTCTTTCTAGAATTGTTAAGTTTCTAACATTGTAAATACAGTGGCACACAAATTAAGTCGAATACAAAGGGAAAAAAAGAAGCAGTTTTTACCAGCTGTTTCCTCTATTGTTTATAAAGTTATCGAGTTTCCTGGCACAATAATTAT
Organism: Sarcophaga bullata; assembly: GCA_005959815.1. Lineage (NCBI taxonomy): Eukaryota > Metazoa > Arthropoda > Insecta > Diptera > Sarcophagidae > Sarcophaga > Sarcophaga bullata. Next base: position 904 of record QOCX01007545.1, read on the forward strand.
TGTTTTCTTTCTTTGAATTGCTTAAAAAAAGTAATCTATTTAATAATTTTTGATCGCCACTGTATGATTATGTTCTTTTTGAACCCACCATTATTAGGTTTTCAATATTAATTTTCAATAGCGACAGCAACAAATGATGGTGGCGGAGGTTTGGCTGGCTAGGTTAAAGAGTGGTCAAATAAACAAATAAAAAAAAACCGTTTTTTTTTTCTTTCTATTTTTTGTTTGACAACAATTTATAAAAACAATTTGTTTAAACATTTTCAAATATTGTGTTGGTGTTGTTGTTGTTGGAGAACTCAAACAAAATCTTGATTTCAAGAGTACATGTTTGAACAGAATTGTAGGAAAAATTAATAAGAATTTCAAAGACAAATTTGTTAATGTCAACTGAAGTGACAGTTAAAAAATATTTGCTTGTAAAACAAACAAAAAAAAAAAAAAAAAACGAAAAAAAAACAAAAAAAAAACCAAAGACAAATAAATAAATTATTTAAACAAATAATAAATTATTTAACGAAAGAAACAAATTGTTTGTTTTGGTGTTGTTGGTTTTCAAGAAGTTGTTTTGAGTAGGTTTTTTTAAGACGTTTTTTTTCTCTCTCTTTTTTTTAATAATTTTTTATAATAATTATGACAACTTATTTAATTAAACAAAATTTTTGTAGCTGTGGGCAGAAATTGATTCAAAACTTTTATAGAAAAAATAATGTTTCGATAACTAAATTTATTCGATAACATTGATTTGACCTATAAAAAGTTTTTCGAAATGAAATTTTTCGATAACAGGCGTTTTTCTTCAAAAAAGAAAGATGTTTCGATATCAGGCGTTTTTCTCCAAAAAAAAAATGTTTCGATAACTTTAATATTGCTGTGGAAAAAAGTGAAAATTTCTTTAGAAAATATTCGCATTTTCCTTGTAATTACAAGTATTTCAGTCTTATTTAAGTTTACATTCAAACCCCTCTGACGTTCTCAATTATATTTTCCCCATTCCTGTATAGAAGATATCTTTATGCGTTGATTCTTATCGGACTGTTTTTCATCGGTTAATATCCCTTATTGACTGTAGATAGTTGTGATTCTCTCTTCACATTGTTATAAAGTCAGAATATGTTTAGTCAGGATTACAACCAAGCCTCTCACACCAGTCATGTTGGGTGTATGAGTATTAATTTTATCCATGGATGATGTAAACTATAGTTTAACGCGTCTACCCCAAACAACAGATTTTGGAGAAACTTTTCTATTGGCCTAAAGATATATTTTTGTTCAAGAATATCTGAGTCAGAGCCTGAACCACAGGCTCTCGTCTTATATGTCAACGTACTGCCTACTAGACTATGATGAATTCAATTCGTTCCATGGTTTTATTCAAAAAGAAGACTAGTCGAGCTAAAAAATCTTTGAAATCGCATAACAACCTTTACCAAGTTTAGAATTTAAGTTTGCAGAAATGCCGGGTAAATATCTTCTGACATTGACACCTCAAAAGAAGAAATGCTTTTAATCGTGTCCTGCTTTTAATCATATTCGTGGGGATTTCTGTAGCATTTCTTATGCTGTTGCGACCCGTTTGATGTTTATTTAGGACGTTTAATCGTGAAAATATCTATCCCGGATCGAAAGAGGATCGATGGCTATATTCAAACCAACCAGCATACCCCATAGCTATTGTACTTCCATGCTTTTATGGCGCTCAGTATCATTGCCGCGTTTACAGCCACTTGTTTCGTCAATACGCCTTATGGTGAACAGTTAAGAATAATAAAAAATGCCTCTTGGATGTGTGATGTAGTTCTAAGGGCATTTGTTATTGTGATCGCCACCGCTATTCTCGTAGAACGATAGTAATTTCAGTGCAGGTTGCTTAATTTCTGAAAGTAATTTTGTATTCTTGCGGGTAATTAATACTAGCGCCACATTATCCACATAGGTGCGATAGTTATGCAGCAGCATGATTTTTTCATGGCGTTCAGTAGAACGTCATAAGGCATAAATGCCTTATGGTATCCTTCTGGAAACAACACTTTGGAAACATTTAAAATGATCAAAGTAGTAGATTCAATACACCTTTATCCTAGTAAAAACGGTGACAGTAGAATCAATAACCAGAGGTATTATGGCGTTAGTAACCGACGTCCGGTTTAACGTTATTGAAAGTAACCTCCTCTATATCTCCGAAAAAAGCAGCCGCATTGTATTCCTTGCTGTATTACGGATTTCTCTGTGTAATCAACTAAAGAAAGTAGTGCTGTTTCGGTAGATTTGGCCTTTGCGTAGGCATATTTTGCGTGGGCCGCTGTAAGAATAACCTAAAAAAGCGATGATCTAACATAGACGTCAATGATGATATTAAGGTACTCTTCCTATTGTAGAAAAAAAGTACTTTTTATGCATTTGAAAAAGAAATCAATTTTTTTTCCTTTCATTCTAAAAGATACATAAATTTGGAACCTAAAACAATACAAAAATTAATTTGTTTTCCTTATACGGGGTGTTGACTGTGTGTTATTATTTTTCATTTTGATGTGGAAATCGAAAATATTTTTTTTTTATTATTTTTCATTTTGATGTGGAAATCGAAAATATTTTTTTTTTTTTTTTTTAATAATTCGTTATTAAAGTTGAAACAATTTAATTACCGTGATTAAATGTGTCGCTTATTTCCACCACACATTATATCACAATCAAAAATAAGATTTCAAATTAACGGTATTTTTCTTTTTTCCTTTTGTTTTTTGTTTTTTGTTTTACTGTCTTATATTTTTGTTAATAATATATTAGAGAAGAAGAAACAAGAGAATTTTGCAACAACAACAAAGAAATATAATTAACCTGCTGCTGCTCTGTTTATAATAACAATAACAATAACAATAACAAATATAATGGAAATTATTTAACACTAAACTTTTTTTTATTTTTTGTTTTCACACAAAAATCCAACAACAAAAAAAATTAACAAATTTAGTTTCAGAAATAAATATGACAACAAAAGCGAAAGTATGTTTTTTTTTTTTTTTTTTTTTTTTTTTTTTTTTTTTTTCAAACTAACAATAGCCACATTTAATAATTATATTATTATTATTATACGTTTATTTTTGCCTTTTTCTTAAAATTTATTTACACAACCACACCCAGTCCTCTCTAGAATATTGGGGTGAAAACTGAAAGTTTAAAAAATTATGCAAATTGACAACGCACCGATCGATGCTCTACTACTCTAACGTGTCTACCTGTTTAAATAAACAAAAATTGTTAAAAAGAACACAAAAAAAAGAAAAAAATAAAAACATTTAAGCGGATTAAAATAATTAATTTTGATTTCTTTATAACTTTATTTAAGCCAATAAATAAACTTAAAAAAGAAAAAACAAAAAAAAAAACATAAATTTGTATTAGAAATACTAAGAAATTATCTCTGTGGTCTAAATATCACAAAAATTATAGAAATTCATACAGAACAACAAAGGAAATCATTTCTTCTCTAAAAGCTTTAAGAAACTATTTAAAAACTTTAAGTCTATTGAGGTTGTGTACCTACATCCCCGCATTAAATCTTTCGAATCATATCCACACATATTCTCTGGCCTCATTATGTTTAGTGCTCTACATTCTTCATGACTTATAAGCCTTTTTTAAGGTCTTTTAAAGCTTTACTTGTCTCGCAGCAATAATTCTTTCAAAGCATATCCACATATATTCTCGTGCTTCATAATGTTTATTGGCTCTACAATTTTGTACAATTTTGTTCTCCATAATATGCATTTAGGAAAACTACGAATAATAATTATAAGCAAAAATTGTCCTACATGATGGTGTTTAAATTCTCCGCAAATTGTAGTTTCAAAAGTAAAAAAAAAAGCGGTTATTAACCGAGCGAACTTTGCTTGCAAAAACTATCTGATCAGAGAGAGAGAGAGAGAGAGAGGGAGTGTGTTTTGCTATTAACACCAGCCAAGTATAAAAAATTTTTAATATTCATCAAGTCAACTTTACAAACACGAGCTTTACCCTATTTTTTTTACACCAGGTCGTGTTGCAGGCTCAATTCGCTAGTGTAACTGCCGCTTTACACCTCCTATCTTTGTATGTAAATAAAACGCCATGTATTGTAGTGATAATCGAAACTTTTTTATTCATTTAAAAACACTATTGATGGCATTTTGTGTGACAAGTGGCATTTGGTTCAAATGTCTGCTACAACTTCTCTGGCAGGAGATTATCTGAAATGTCGAATTTTCTTTCCATGATTCTGTCGCATAATTCGTAAGTCGTAAGTTATGTTGTTACTTTGGTTCGCGCGGCTTATTCTCATACACCTGCAAATAAATTCTTATAAAACTTTTTAAACTCGTATACAGAATTTGGCATTTTTAAGCTTTTTAAACCCTTATACAACATTTTAAACTTTATTTTAAGTTTTTAAACTTGTAATAACTTATCTAAGCTCTTATATGACTCTTGTATACGTTTTAAAAGCTCTTTTTAAGCTTTTGTACATTTCATTTTTAAGCCTTCTAAACTCGTATACAATATTTTAAACTCTTAATAAAAGTTTTTAAACTTTTAGACAACCTTTTAGTATCGTCTATTAAACTCTTATACAAATCTTGTAGAGCATTTACAACTCTTACACACGGTTTAAAAACTCTTTTGTAACTTTTTCAACTCTTATACAACTATATCAAATGATGTACATAAATTTTACCTCCTACATACAACTTTTAAAACTCTTATACAACTTTTAATCCTTCTTATCTTAAAACTAAAATCCTTTTAAAACTTTTATACGAATTTTAAAACTTCTTTCCAATCCCTATACGTAGAAATGTATTTTTAAGTTGCTTTTATCTCTTTTACACGACTTTTTAAACTCTTATACAAATATTGAAACTCTTATACACAACTCTTACACTTTAAAATAATACTTTTAAATAATTTTGATATCTTGTATAAAACTTTTTAGACTTTTTAACAAATTCTTAAACTCTTATACGAATTCTGAAACTCTTTTATAACTTTTTAAACTCTTATATAAGTTTTTCAAATGTTAAACACATATTTTTACCTCCTACACACTATTTTTTGAACTCTTATACAATTTTTAATCTCTTTTAATTTGATAATAAAATGCTAATTGTATTTTACACAACTTCTACAACTCTTATACAACTTTTATATACATTTTTAAACTCCTTTCAACTTCTATACTTAAAAATGTAATTTTAAATTGTTTTTAACTCTTGTACACAACTTTTGAAAGTCTTATACAAAAGATGGAACTCTCATGTGAATTTCTAAACTCTTATACACAACTCTAATACTAAAAAATTAAGTTTTTAAATATTTTTGATGTCTTATATACAACTTTTTAAAATTCTATACACATTTTCAAACTCTTATACAAATTCTGAAATTCTTATACGACTCTTATACTTAAAAATAATATTTTTAAATGATTTTGATTTCTTATACACAACTTTTTAAACTTCTATACAAATTTTGAAACTCTTATACGGCTCTTATACTTACGAAATCAACTTTTTATTTGATTTTTTAGTATTAATATTGCCATTTAAGTTATTAACATTTTAATTATAATTTAACTCTATACTGCTTATGTATAAATTAAAAATTATTCTTTATTAATTTTTTTCCAATTTTTTTTTTTTTTAATTTTTTGTAGATTATTTCGATAATTCCTATTATTGTTAAAAAAAACAGTTGATAATTTTATGAGTGTTTTAATTAAATTTTGTTAATGTTCTTCGCCCTTAACTAACCATAAAGTTTTATGTTTTCTTTCTTTTTTTTTTCTTCCCCCTCTGTCTGTTTCGTGCACCACCATTTTAATTGAAACACACCATTACACCTGATATCCCAAAAAACAAAAATTCAAATTTATGTGTGTGTGTGTGTGTAAAGATCTTGAACAAAGACATTTAAACAAAATGGAGAACGGCCTACATGCGTGCCACAAACCAGCAACGCCGCCCTCTACGTCCACTATTGTTAGCAACAGTGATTTGACACTCACTTCACCGCCAACCTACTCACGGCTACCACCGGATGGTCATGAATTTCCACCCAATTTCTCAGAGCCTTTAATAATGCCGACACAAGGAAATATGATGAAAACAACCAGCCTGTTGCAAAGTGTCACCACAACTACCCAAGCACCTGGACTCAATAACAGCAATACCGTATACACAGAGAAACTATTCGCCGCCTCTGCGGTTGGCCAAACAATGGTGGCTAGTACTCGCACTACACACGTGACCAGTACCACTAATAATGGTGTTACCCAGACTGTGGTTGAAGTGGAAAAACAAAAATCTTCACCCGTTCTAATAGAACAAGATCTAACATCGTCATCCTCTGCACCACCACCGCCACTGCCAAAGTCTACACCACCACCCACAGTGCCGCGCAAAATGTATCGCCAAGATTTGGTGGTTAATGTAGAGGCATCACCACCCTCCACTATCATACAAACTAATACACCCTGTAAGTTAATAATCGACACCAGGTCCAGTCGGAATACACAAAGTGCTTCATCGGGCAACAGTAGTGGCAGTACCACGCCCACTGCCCAGAGATTGGAGGCACCTTCATATGATAGCAACGATTATAAACGTTCCTTAAGTGCTCCTCGGCGCTCTAGCGATTGGCGCAAAGATGAGAAAAGTGAAAAGAGTGTACGTGATAAAATTGCCATGTTTTCCAATGATGACACGGCGTCCTCTTGCGGCTCTCCGCTCTCTGAAAAAACTTTAACATTCTCCCGTTGCAATAGTTCGACGAAACCGTTAAATTTAAGCACTGAAAACCTATTGGACTCAAACACAACGCCACGTTATGCCAGCAACGGTAATTTGCATAAATCACGTGCCATGAGTGTGGAGAATCTAAATGAGGTGTCACGCCACCATCACCACTACCAGCTGGCGAAACAGCTGCCCTCGTCGATCAGGTTATATACCAATTCTAATGCATTACCATTAAACACTTTGGCACAACACTACAAATCAACTATGCTTCATTCCACGGCCGCCATCGCCTCTACGCAGCCATTTGGACCGGCACCATTTAGTATTTTCGGGACAACCGCCCAACTATGGTTTGTGCCCGATGAGGCATCACGCAAAGCCGCAATAACAAGTATTTTAGAACAGAGACGGCGCCAGTTGTCAAAACTAAGAAGGTCTGGTTATACCCGGAACGAAACCTCAGTACCCATATCCCACATTGGAGCCCATTTTAGATTTGCCGGGAAATCAAAAGTCGTGATTAGTGAGGCAGCCAGCAGGGTTAAAACATCGGGCAATTCCTCTTCAACCGAATTCCACTGACAGCTGGTGTGGTTCTTTGGTGGGCGGAGTGCTATCATAACTCAAGCCAAGGCCAGCTAAACGCAGTGATATTAGCTGTACAACCAATACCTTTACCCACAAGCTTAAACTTCGCCTTGGAGGCCTTGAATGTCACACGCAAGTACATTCCATGAATATTGCCAACAACCGCATTATCTTAGCCAAACACCAATAGCAGAAGCCATGTTTTGGAATGCACAACCATCCTCGGTAGCACAACGGCCGTTTCGAGGCCTTAAACGCAGGTGCCCGCCCGCTAAGCCCACCACGCACTTCTTTGGGGCCAGCACACCCTCCTCTAGACCCTGCTGCCATGAAGAAGTGATTCTTGTGACTTCAGTGCTTCTCTTCATCGTATATCCTCACCACCCCATGCACCCTGTGTAATAGCCACAGGTGACCCAAGAGGAAATCGCTTTGACACGCCATTGTCCTCGAAACCAATACCTTCCATAGGGCCTCATCGACCACCTCCACTATTGACCTCTCGGTTCCGGTAGCCAAGGCCAGCTGTTCATCAGGTGGCGTAGTACTCCAACTGTGGACTTAAGCAGAAAGGACGTATTAAAATCGGGGCTCTAATGATTCAGGCCACTAATTCGAAAGAATATTTTAGCCTCTGCCAAACTGCCGCAACGGCCGTGGGGCGACACTTCGGCCCTTATGCGCAATTCGTCCTTACTGATGATGGAGGACAGTACCGATGGCTATGATTGAGGAATAGGTGAGCGTCATCATAAAACCAAGCCACGCTATATGGTTTCCAGCAGCAGTTCTTTGGTCACACGTTACCCTCTAAGGCTGTATCACCTACGGCTCCCATAAAATTACAAAAGCTGGTAAGCAAAACAGACCAAAGCCTCGGTACAAAGGTCCACAAGTGGCCGGCATATGTTGAGATCACCTCCGCATACCGATGACAGCAGCCGGTAAATCATGCGATAGCAGCTCGCCGCTTAAGCTCAGTGCCATGTTATAGTGAGGGAACGCAAACAAAGCTTTAAAGCGATTCCTTTGCAAAAAGCTTCCTCCTCCTCAACTCTAATGCTAAAGCTAAAAACACCAAATGTTGCAAATATAGTGCCTCCGCCAAAGGGTTAGTGGGCTCCCATAACATCACAACCCGTGCTACCACCTTAGTTCCCCAAAGAGCTGTGGAAGCCCCATCACCCACCAAGAAATCCCATCGACACCACAGAACTTTCCAATGGATGCATGTCGAGGGTGGCCAAGTCCAAAGTGCTCAATAAGACACCCGAGGAGATTGCTTAAACCCGTTATGGGAGAAATTCGAAACCCAGGCATATCAGACCACAAAAGCACAAAATACCACATACACTAGCCTTAGCAGCAAGACCACGCCCAAGATAAAGCACTGCAAGATACGTGAGAAATTCGAACGTACAGCGGCGCAGCGGCCCATAACAATAACAACAACAAGTAAGCATGATTGTCTCCCCAGCAGTGTCCACCAACAGTCTACTTCAATGTCAAGTCACAAATGAAGACGGCTAGCAGCGGCGGAAGCAACAGCATTCACGAAACGCTTTTCGTCTTTGGACTCGGATAGCATTCCTCATCATCGGGGTGTCTCATCGACAACCACACACAAATTGTCTCATCGACTCCAAGAAAACACCAATCCGAATTCGGGTAGGTTTCTCCTCGCTTGAGACAGCAATCAAAGCCTGATCACTGCTCAAAACATCCAACCAAATAATATCGAGAGCCGATCCATATCTCTCTCATTTT
>QOCX01007546.1:0-10031 GCA_005959815.1 Sarcophaga bullata
CAAGGATTGCATAATTCGATTAGGCGGTAACGTCTTTACTTTTTTAATAAGTTTGGAAATGCTGGTTACTGCGGCCAAAAGCTTTTTTTTGTTTTATTCTGGGTATGGCTAACCACTCCATGCGGGCTCAGGAAATTGTAAATTGCTAAGTTAACGGTTTCAGAAAAGTTGTAGGTGGTGAATCAACCGTGAATAAAACACAAATTTTTGAGCTCTATCTACCTCTTTGACCAACATTTCACCAATATTTGAATTCCCTTTTAAAAACTAAGTTGTCACACACACAATATGGGTGGTGTGAGAAACTAGGTCGCCGTAGTCTAGTAAGTAGTGAGTTGGGTTATTAGACGAAAGGCCAGGGTTCGAATCCCCGGTCAGACATCAAAAACGAAGTATGAAAAATATTTCTTCGGCGGCAGCAGATTTCTGGCAAAAACTCTGAGCGTGAAAAAAAAATTGTCATGAAAAGTTTCTCAAAAAAAATCTGTCATTCGATCGGCTTTAAATATGTAGTCCCGCCACTCACGATATAAAAATTTACCACACACAACATCAGGATGTGTGAGAAGCTAGACCGTAATCCTGACTGAAGGGTATGTGTAATGGCCAATTATGTATGTATGTATGTAGTCATTAATAAGTTTGTAGAATAATTTCGTCATTGTAGTCTCTTTATCATTTTATATCTCTTCCGAAGTCGTGGCATTTCGTCAGGTTTGAAAACTAGAAATTTAGTCTTTTGGAACGAAATCTGGAGAATAAATCGATTTTTACAATGGAAATCGCACATGCATATTCGTAACCTCAGCCAATTTTTAATTTCCAAATTTTCCAAAGTCTTATTATTAACCTTCTTTGCGGGAAAGTCTTATCGCGAAACCTGCGATTTGAATTTTGGCAGCATTATCCCTCCATAGTAATCATTCAACAATTGAATTTACTAACGAAGAAAAAATACAGTAAGGTAAACTACGTACTCACTTACGTATTTATTTGATCATTATAACACTTGTTAGTAAGAGTACGCCTAGACTTCTCACACCACCAATTTTGTGTGTTTCAATTTGTTATCCATGCGTGGGCTGGCACCTAACACTTTTAAAGTCGCCTCCGCGAATACAGAATATTTGAGAGACTTTTCAGGACAATTTGTTCTACAGTATCTCCTGAGAGAAAAAAGGATATGGGCCGTGCCATTGGGGTTTGAAACCGTGATCTTAACGCTTAATAAGCCAACACCTATCCATAAACTATGGCGTACCACATATCTTTATGCACAGTAACAGCCTATCTTATAGAAACCTCTACTAAGCATCTAGAACTTTCTGCAGCTTCCTTGCTGATATAGCCACAACGAAATCCAGTTTTTTTCCTTTTAAATTGTCGCAAAACATTTATGGCTGAGTTGAGAGCGTCAGTGATGGATTATTTCTGCAAAATAATGCCTAGAGAGCTAAAAAGTTGTCAGACATCAGCAGACAGATGCCGATTGACATGAACAATGTTGTCTTATTAATCTATCGTCCTATTGTAGAGTATTGTAGGCCAATATTTGCATTTACGCTAGCAGAAGATAGAGAGAGAATTTTTATTAACAATTATCAAAGCTCTTCGATTAGGCTATCATCGTTTCGCTTCGTAAATTCCTTACTATGACCTGTAAAGATATGATTCCAACGATATATATCGTACGAGTAATCATAATCATTTAAGAGATCATTGTAGACGTAAATTAAATAAGAAATTTAAATTATTTTTTCCTTTCCATAACATTTGTAAACCGTAAATAAAGAAAAAATCCGTTAAAATATCTTTTCAGATCCATTTCCACCTTTACTGCCCATGTCAATGCCACGACATGTTATAATGCCACCACGTGTAACCCTGCCTGGTGTATGGAAGTTACTCTACAGAATGATGATCTTTGGAAACAATTTCATCAGATTGGCACTGAAATGATAATATAATCGAAATAGTGGAAGGTGAGTGTCTTCTTCTCTCTCTTATTGTCTTTTTTTTCCTTTCCTTTGTGTGGGTATTGCTTAGAATTTCTAATAAAATCCGACGTGTTAACTATTGGCGCCAATGTCCTTTTGTTTTTGCACGTTTATAACAGCAGGTTGTATTTTGTTTGAAACTCGAAAAATATCGCGCCTCGTTAAATGCATTTTGAAACAGTGTTGCCTGTTGGCTGTTTTATGGAATTGTGTGTTGAATTGTGTTTCCTTGTTGGCGAAATCGTATAAAGAAAATGAATAAAATGTGAGAAAAGGAATGAAAGAAAAAAGAAAATAAGATTTTATGATTACATTAACACGTTCATACAACAAAAAATCAACAATTGCTGTCGACACAACAATTGTTAAAGTGACGATTTTAACGGCATGGCCCGACATGGCCCGACATGGCTTTATTTGTTGGTACAAATTTGAAAAAATGTCTACGAGTTTCATTTGAATGCAAGCAATTACGTTTCAAAAGCATACAAAGAAAATGTTTAAGTGGTTTGCTTGTTTGGCTGTATGCGAACGCAGTGCAGTATCAGTCGTTTGGTCATTAGGCAACGGCGCCTTTGCCAAAATGAGCAACACAAATATTATTAACAGCGTCGCGACAAGATTTTTCACACACAAATATCAGATGGTGGCAATATGTGCTCTCAGGAATTGTGAAAATCTCTCTGTAAGAAAAATAATATCGAACAAGTCTGCTGCTTTAATGACTTAGAAACGACAACAGTTTAAACAGTAGACGACTGACTGCAGGTAGTGTGGTGGTACATGGTACCATGGTTAGGAAGATCTTGTTTTAATTTCATTTTAATTTTTTCTAATTTGCATATCACCTGTTACTCAAACTCATATTTAAGTTTTGGATTTAAATTTAAATACTCTCCCTCTCTCTCTCTCTCTCGATCTCCATCTCTCTCTCTGTCCTTCTGATCTCTATCAAAATGCTTATAATAATAATGATGATCGTGATCATCATTATCATCGGTATATTGTGTCAGCGCAAATCTTTAAAAGACATTTTCATGTCGCATTGCTGTATGTTTGTGTCGTGTAATTGGCGTCTGTGTTATTTATGACTACAGAACTCAGTAGGATGCAAACTCCTACTACTCAATGTGATAACGTGACGTTATACTTCATTGCCAGTTGCACAATCCTCCTTATTGTTCCTTTTTTTTCTTTTTTTCTTGTTTTTTATTTCAAAAAGCGGTAAATTTGTTTTGAAACTCTTTTTCGCTCTTCGATTTGTCCAGTTGCTAAACTATTCTTTGCCATAAATCTTGTTGGTCACATCCTTGATGCATTGGCATTCGCATGAACTGGACTGTTGAGTGAAACGATAGTTTGTAAAGACACGTTACGTAACGTAACGTATGTAAACACTATAAATTACGTGTTAAATGTTATCTGCTCCATTGGAATTTCCATTCAAAAAACGATTTCACCTTTTCTTACCATGAACAACGTTTTATGAACTTTTTTTTCCTTTCGTATTCAAGGGTTGACGAATAATTTGACGTTTAAACAATGCCCAAACATAATGTGATTGGGTAATGCGAGGGGCAGGTGGAATTAATTTTAATTACACGGGGCTAAAGGAATTATTTAAATTACTGGAAAACAACATAAAAAAACTAGAAGGTTTCCATTCCGATTATATCTGATTTGATAAGTACATTTAGGGTTTGAATGGTTGACGATACCAGAGAGAAGGATTGAATCTTAGCTTTTCATAATTCACTTTAATGAACAGCTTAAGCTTTGGGCCATAATTCTGGATTGCTTTTGGTTAATGCCACAATAATCAACTCCCTATACGATTCATTTTCATATTATTAAACCTTAGAACTTGTTATCACATATCCTTACCTTATCCGACGTTATAGAAACAATAACAATACTCAAGCACAACAAATTACCTCATTTCAGTGGAATATTTCCAGTATTACTGGAAGCAGATCTATGATCAGAAAATCTGACAATCTTAAGAAGGAAGAATATTAATTAAGGTTCCATCAGTTAACTCCAGAACAGGCGGGGGTTTCGGAATAATATGTTTTGCGTAGACAGTCTGTGGAGTGTCGCTCACCTATTTATCGAATTAAGAAAGCCATCAGAGGCAAGTATCTTGGTGTCAGGTTAAGTGATGCAAAAAGAGGTGGTTTTTTAATCAGTAAAAATCTAACGTACCCACTGACTTTTGGAACCTAATGAAGGTGTCCACATCCTTTACAAGATAAGCAAGATAAACATTGACAAATTATGTTCATTATCGATTGGAACTTGAGTCTACTTTCAGTTTTGTTCGCTCTGAAACACAACTGCTATATATGCGAGCATATTCTGGCAAGCAACTGTACTGATGCCAATTCCGACTAATTGGTCGCCACTATTTTACAGGTCCTTTGAGATTCATTTTTAAATCGATTAGTACACGATTTGTGTTGCATCTAGTTAACCTTGAAAGCACTAGTGGACGAAATATATCGGAACACTTCCTAATTTCGATTAAAAATCGATACTTTTTTTCGACGCATTAAACTTAAAAAGTTAATACACATACTTATACAAACACAAATAGAGGCATTAGATAATCGGCTATATAAATGTTTTCCTACAAACGTGTAAAGTGGGACCTGGCTTGATATATGACTGGCCCTATAACAGGCGCTTATAGGCTCGACTGGTTTCAAGGCCATGGATGTGGTAGCGAGGACGCAAATGTTATGGATACTATGGTTAGGATAATGGAAGAAATTTCTGACATGATCTATCAAATCGACGATGATCTGTCAAATCGAATTACTATCGATTCCCTCTTTAACTATCCCTTAAACAGAGCCAGTAAACTCTACGAGAATAATTTAGATGCTCTGTTTTCCTTTAAAAAATAAATCATTCTGTAGTTTACTGATGGATCAAGGCCTTTTAGAGCTATGCAGAACCGAGAGTGCTTCATTGTTGTATGAAAATATTCAGAACCAATGAAGTAAGAATCGTAATTGTGAGCTTTTTTCAAGCGAAACTTTACCAGCTGAAAATGCAATACTAACTGATATTCAGAATAACAATTGACAATGAAGTCGCCGTAGTCTAGTAGATAGTAAGGTAGACTTATTATATGTGAGGCCAGGGTTCAATATTTCCGGCGACTTTCCACTCAACAGATTTCGGGCAAAAACTCTGTGCGTAAATAAAATTGTCATGAAAAGTTTCTCAATAAAAAAATCTGTCGTTCGGAGTCGCTTCTAAACTGTAGGTCCCGCCGTCATAGTATAAAATGTAAGTGATGTGAGAAACTAGACATTATCTTCGATTAAAGGGTTGTAGAGACCAATTGTTGTGTTATGTATGCTTTTTTTTTGTCTTGAGCAGGAGGTGGGGGAATCTTTCGAAAGACAACTCTTGTTCCAACTAAAGAGTGCACGATTCACCATCACTGGTGCCTACGTACTAAACCCTCCCCCTACACACTTCACCACTCTCGACCCCCTCGCGGGACTGCCGTAAGGTATTATTTCGCGGAGTAAGGTATTACTTCGCCTTCGTTTCTCCAGCCTTCGGAGTTCCAGCATAACTTCAGCCATTCTCTGGCTGTATTGGCTCCATAGAATCCTAGAATTCATTACCTCTTCCATAAGCCGGTTTGGTACAAAACTCGTTTCACCGGGCCATCTAAATCTGGGGTAGCATGTTAGAATATGCTCCGCATCTTCCTTGTCATCTATACCGTTTGTACAAATAGGGGAAGTATCATGTCCAAATCAGATACTTCCTGAAGCATCCATGACCAGTTAGAAACTGGATCACGATTCGATCTTAGTGCCTCCAACGGTCACTTCCGCCTTCTTCTGTATGTATGTATGTATGTATGTATGTATGTATGTAATATGAAGTATACCTGTTTACGATACAAGAAGAAGAAATTTGAATCAGTCATCAAACTGTCAAAAGTAGTTTGAGTGATAGGCTCAAAGAGGATGGGGGTCGGTTCAAGAGGCCAGAATTTTTTTGTGTAGCAGCAACAGGCGTTTAGATGGGTATAATCGACAAAAGAAGAGATGAAGATAATGTTTACGATACAAAACGATGTTTACGATCTAATGAGAAGAAATTTCAAAAGTAGCGTGAGTGGTAGACTCAAAGGGGATGAGGGTCGATTCAATGCGGGCCCCGTAGACAAATATGTACTTGACATCTGTACGACGTTAATACATCTCAGAAGGAAATAGCTTGCTTGATGTTTTCTAAACTGGCTGTTCTTTGTACAAAAACGATCTGCAAAATTAATTTTATAATCGATCTGCGGTTAATAACCTCAATGCTTACAGAGAATATGTGGGCGTTTATTGGTATGATTTTGAGATTTCAGCACTAATTAGTGTTTCTATCTTTCGATTATAAATAAATTATAAGAAAAAAAAGAAAAAGAAAACAAATAAATCAAATCAAACAAACAAGAAACTGAAACTAATAGATTGTGGTGTTACCCATCGATTCTAATTTTCTTAATTATTTTAAATTATGCTTCAATCTGTGTCGCTCTAATCAAAATTTAAACCATAAAACCCATAAAATATTTGTTTACATGGACTGATCTTTAAATTTATTGGTTCTGTCCTCTCTGCCTTTGTTTTGTTCAATTAAAAAGAAATTTAAAATTGAAAAAAATTTCCATTTTTTCGGAAACTTTACTTTCGCGTGAACATATTCTTTATGTGTGTGTGTGATATTTTTTGTATTGAAATTAAATTATCATAGATTATGATAATTTCTTAATAATCGAAATCGAAAAAAAAAACAAACAAAATCGTAACCATTTCATTAAAAACTTAAGCTTTACAAAACACGCATCTAAAGCCATAAAAACAAAATTAATTTCAATCGAAAAATATAACGAAATTGGAGCGAAATTTTTTTTTATCAAGCGTTGTTGGCTGATGGCTAAAAAAAAATGAAAATTACACTTAATTTTTGTTGTGTTGACATTCTGTTTTATTTTGTTCTTATTTGTTCTCTTATTATAGTTCGACACGAAATATCTCCTTCCGTTACTTGAATTATTTCTTTGCATTTGTTTTAGTATCATATTTTTCCAAGCGAGCATTTTATTCTAGAATAATAGGGTTGCCACATCTACCGTTGCTTATTGTCGTTGTTTATGTTTGTGGTCTATTGGAGAGTAAAGTGTAGAAGGACTTTCTAGACTAGAGAGCTAATTAAATTCTTAATTCGGCTCTATAGCATCAACAATTAGATCGTCTTACTAACGGCTTTATCTAATAGAAGATTTTTACTTGTTCTTCTATTAAAGTTCGACACGAAACGTCTCTTCCGTTACTTTGTATTTGTTCTTTGTATTTGTGTTAGTATCATATCTTTCCAAGTGAGCATTTGCTTCTAGAATAATAGAGTTGCCACATCTACCGTTGCTTATTGTCGTTGTTTATGTTTGTGGTCTATTGGAGAGTAAAGTGTAGAAGTACTTTATAGACTAGAGAGCTAATTAAATTCTTAATTCGGCTCTATAGCATCAACAATTAGACCGTCTTACTAACGGCTTTATCTAATAGAAGATTTTTACTTGTTCTTCTATTAAAGTTCGACACGAAACATCTCTTCCGTTACTTTAATTATTTATTTGTGTTTGTGTTAGTATTATATCTTTCCAAGTGAGCATTTGCTTCTAGAATAATAGGGTTGCCACATCTACCGTTGCTTATTGTCGTTGTTTATGTTGTGGCTTGGACAGTAAAGTGTAGAAGGACTTTCTAGACTAGAGAACTAATTAAATTCTTAATTCGGCTCTATAGCATCAATAATTAGATCGTCTTACTAACGGCTTTATCTAATAGAAGAATTTATAGTCAAGACTTATATTTACTTAAGCAGGATTATAACCTAGCTTCCCACATTATCCATGTTGTGTGAGAATAAATAAAAAAAAATCGTCATGAAAAGTTTCTGCAAAAAAAATTGTAGGTCACAAGCACCACAACATGCAGAACATGGGAGATGTGAGAAGCTAGGTTGTAATCTTGACTCAAGGGTTGTAATGACCAATTATGCATGCATGTATGTCTCTAGTCCGTAGGATATAATTCCTTTTGTTATATTTAGGAGAGTAAGTACATTTTTCACAATATGGGTGGTGTGAGAAGCTAGGTTGTAATCTAAACTGAAGGGTTGTAATCACCAATTACGCATGTATGTATGTAGTCCGTAGGATATAATTTTTTATATTAGGAGAGCGATGATAATTTGCAAAACATGGGTGGTGTGAGAAGCTAGGTTGTAATAACCAATTATGCTTGTATGTATGTATGTAGTCCGTAGGATATAATTTTTTATATTAGGAGAGTGATGATAGTTTGGCTTAATGTTGCCCTCACATTCATGCATACGTCAGCAGTGAACATATAAGTCTTGTTCCTGGGATGGGGTATGACAAAGTGCACGGCCTCGGGACGGTCTGCCCGTCCTAGCATTGTTATCGGATGAACCGGAAAAACCCTTTTGTTCTTCTTCTTTTTTATTATTTTACATTCTTGCGTCTTCGTTTAATATATTGAATTTCGAAAGTAGTTTTTTATGAGATTAGTTGGGTTAATAACGATATTATTTGTAACATATGTATGTAGTGTATGTATGTATGTAAGAGACACCCGATCTCATATTGATTTCGTTTTGCTTTTTTTATTGTTGTATATGCTACTACTCTCTTGTCAATGTTTTAAAAATTTGTTTAATTAAAAATCAAATTAAAGAAGAGAGAGAGGCCCATTTAAAT
Source organism: Sarcophaga bullata (assembly GCA_005959815.1). Lineage (NCBI taxonomy): Eukaryota > Metazoa > Arthropoda > Insecta > Diptera > Sarcophagidae > Sarcophaga > Sarcophaga bullata. The sequence goes on from QOCX01007546.1 coordinate 8,803, forward strand.
CGCTAAAAAAGACACTTGTGGCTGCTTAATAAAAACAACAATAACAAAAACAACAACAACAACAACATTCTTCTAAATCGAATATGATGCTCTGAATACAGAATACAACAAAACCAAAAAGATTTATTTTTTGAAGATCACAATCACAAGAAGATGCGAATGGAAGCGGATTCCTTCAACACCATCATGATCATGATCATGATCATCATCATTGACTTGTGCTCGGTCATCAGATTTGTTAAAAGCCATATAACCTGAGCTAAAAACAAATTCTTAACTCATGAATTATGCATGATCTCCCAGCCAAAATGAAAAGAATCACATCAGAATGGAAAGAACAGATCTCATGAAACGTATGAAACGTATGAATCGTTCATTGAATGGCTTTATTTCCTACAAAGTGTATGAGAAAGTATTCAGAAAATGAAAAATTACAAAAAAAAAATCTTAAAGATAACGATTATTTCGGTTTTAAATCTAAAACAGTCAAGGAATTAAAGCCACTTTTGTAAATCAAATCACTTGAAGTGGCTGAAAACAGCAGAGCAAAAACGGCTTCAGATTTTTTTTCTTCATTTTTTTTTATCTCTTGAGAACGATCAAGAAATTTGTTAAACTCGTTAATTTTTTCGTTTTCAAGTTTTTTGTTTATGATTCTCGTTTTTTTTTTTGCTCGTTTAACAGATTTTTTTTTTTTGGTTTCAAAGTGTGAAATTGTTCGTATTTAACGTAACAAGTTGACATGCTGGGGTGTTATTGTCAAACAATCAAAGATCATCATCAGCTTTCATATAAATAATCTCTCTTTAAATAAATAAATAATGTCCTTGAATTTCGGATTATAGGGTTGCCAATGCATAATATAAAGTCTCTTAAAATACTTTGGTAATTTTTCCCTTTTGACTCAAATAAAATAGCCAAATAAAGAGAATTGATTTCATAATTAAGCACGCCTAGATTAGTTAAGAAGCCTTCTGAGATTTGAATACAAGAAGGGATGGCAATATATCCATCCACAAAAAGAGTTGCCATAGTACTGCGATCATACGATCTAATATACTCCTTTCTAAATTTATAGGATATCCCTTTGGTATCTAGTTCTGCTACTAGGGTTATACTTGTTGTTAATAATGACATTCCCCTGCCTAGAACTTGATATGAACCTAGGTGTTCTTTTCGGGTATGCATTGATGCTTTATAGTTTCCAAGGATGTTTTGCGATGACTCAT
>QOCX01007549.1:0-10025 GCA_005959815.1 Sarcophaga bullata
GCCATTAACGTTCTTTATTTGCCCGAAAACATTCACAATAACCTCATCTCTCTCTCTCTCTCTCTCTGTCTCTCTGCACAACTAACTGTACAATACTTATGTACATACATACATACATACATACGTATGTATGTGTCCGTACAATACATATATTTTTTGTTATTGTTGTTGATTTTCCAATTGTTTTTAAGCCTGAATGGTGTTAAATCGTTTGTACTCAATGAGAAGTATGCCAGAGTAGTAGTGGAGTTTAGGCCACCATTTGTTAAATTAAATCTAAAAATTTATTGTTTTTTATGGATTTAAATAAACAAAAAACAAAAATACATGAGTCCCCCCCCCACTCCACTTTTCTGTATGAATCAATAATTTATTGTTTACAAATTAATAATTCATAATCGTACGTATACTACTGTTGTTGTTGTTGTTGCTATTTCTATTGTTTTTCTAATTCAAATAGTAATAGAAAGTTAGTATATGAAATATAAAGGCCATTCACAGATTGAAATTGATAGGTAGAGCTTACTTAATGACCCCACAAGCACTTATTGTAACACTGATGCCAACATGCAACCATGACTGCAGATTGGCATCTCTCATTCTGACAGTAAATTCTGGATAATAGAAGAATTTTTTGCCTCCGTTCATGTTCAAGTGCCGGATAATGACAGCGAGAAAATGTTTTGTGGTTTCTGTTTTTGCGTCATAACTGCAGCTTGGTTGCAGAAATCGTTGTGAAGTATTCTCGGCCTCTAGACGAAAACATTTCATTTTCACTGTTGTGAGATTGCTAACAAGGCAGTCATAGTGCAATTTAGTTGCCGATCAGTCTTATCATCATCAAACTTTATAAAGTATTTTGCACAAGTCGTTGAGAGGTATTATCAGTCTCAGGGTAAAAGAACCCAGAGGCCAACGCCGCATTATAACTACTGTGAGGTTCCTGCAGCCATACGATAGGTTGCTAACGAGGCGTTCATTGTGCAATTTAGTAGCCCATCAGTCTTTTCATTGTGACCATACGATTGTATTGTATTTCCATCAAACTTTATAAAGTATTTTGCGCAAGTCGTTGTGAGGTATTCTCAGTCTCAGTGTAAAGGAACCCAAAGGCCAACTCCACATTATAACTACGTATTGTCGTCAAGAGTATGCCTATAATGTGCAATGAAAACTCCTTGCCCAGCATCTGTTATGTACCCCAAGTTCCAAGGATATGTTTCCATAATTCTTTCTCTTCGTCACTGAACATACATATGGGGCTTAAGGCAACATCCATCTACAGTGTCGTGTGAAAAGAACGGTTCTCAACCTCCATGTTATTCTTGGTTAGCCTGATGCAGATTCCCCTTTTATTGTAATTTTTCCACAAACCCATTTGATTTCAAAAGAGTTTTTACCTTTCTTCCCTGTGCATAATTTTCGAAACAATTCTGACTGCATCTAAGGCATGAAAGCTGCTCTCCTTAGAATCTTGTTTGTTTGCTTATTGCGCGAGCATTTCTACATCAACTGTGCCACCAGCAGTGCCTAGACGGTTCAGCTGCTCCAAACAGTCCTACACTCTTCGATTAAATTTCATAAATCCTAGTGCTCTTATGGTGGCCTGATTATCAGTTACTATTGCTATGTCCTGTTTTTCGTATCTCCTATTCTCCAAACGAAAATTCCTATTGCTGGTCCAAGATTCGTCATTATCCCATCTGTATGCCACAAAATAATTCCTGTTTTAAGAGAGTTAGCGGCCTCCAGATTACTTATTCACTTTTATTACTAAGTCCCGCTGCAAAGCAAATGACAGTTAAGTAGGTTGCCGTCAGAAAATCGATTCCTACCTTTTCAAATGAAGGAAGTTTGTGTTTCCACTAAAGGTTTATAATGACCAATTAAGTCACGCAAACATTAGAAATCGATCGATGGGAAGATATGTCTACCTATGAGAAGCTTTTATTCCGAACGTTGTAGTGTTTAAAGAGATACGATAATACTACTACCACAAGAACTCTAGAAAGGTTGGTGAATATTGTTGAAAAATGGGCCCACCATATAGGAATTGTAATCCAAGTTGTCGCTAGTAGAACCAAAGTTCCAATTAATTTTGGTATTCAAGAAATTAGGCTTGAAATATTTGCTTCGTTAACAAATTACCTTTCAGTCGGGATTACGATCTAGCTTCTCATACCAATTATGTTGTGTGTGTTATTTTTGTACATGAAAGATAAGTTAAATTCCAATTTGAAAACCCAAGACGCAATCCATATATTTTAGCAGCGCCACATTTGCCCTTAACAGAACAAAATTTGCACTTAACAGAGCACTGTTAGCTTTTTAACAGCAGCCATCTGAAAAAGCCCACTTGTTTAGAAGCTTATTTTAGGGCATATACGAGGTATAGGAGTAAAATATCATACTCGAAGAAAAGTTCCAAGGCTCAGAGTTCTTACTAGAAATTTGCTGAGAGGAAGTCGCCCAAGAAATATTCAAAATTTTGTTTCATTGGGGATGCCTGACTTAAGGTTTGAAGCGTGCTTTCACACTACCTGCTAGACTATGGCGATCTCAACAACAGAATTCTTATTTATATTGCGATACGCAAGATAACTAGGCATAACATGCATACATAATTGGCCATTACAACCCTTCAGTCAGGATTACACCACTTATGTTGTGTGTGTTAATTTTTATAAATGAAGGGGACCTACAGTTTAAAGTCGACTCCGAACGACACACTTTTGAGGAACTTTTCATGGCAATTTTATTTACCCTCAGAGTTTTTGCTAGAAATCTGCTGAGAGGAAGTCACCGAAGAAATATTTTCTTTCATATTTTGTTTTTGATGTCTGACCGTGTATTCGAACCCTGGCCTTTCGTCTAAGAAGCCAACATACTACCTACTTGACTACGGTGACTATACCCCCTATATACCCCTGTTGATACCCTCCATAAAATTACAAAAACTCTACCCTGAAATCATGCGGTAGGAATTACTGGGCATACTTGCTTATACTCAAACTAATGACTGACAGTTGTGCGAACTCAAATTCTTTTCACCAGGACTAGTGAAAACTTGATAATCCTTTGTGATAGTTGGTCTCATACTAACTAACTTTTCTTTTGCCTATGCTTTTAAGGACTAATTAGGCTCTTCTTTCTCTCAAACGAGGGCTCATACGTATTCGACTAAACCACGACTTATTTTCAAGTTAAGCTTCTAAAATTTACAAGGTTTTCTTAAACAAATATAGGCCAAGTTTAAAACCAAGTTTAGCATACAAATGAAAGAAAAAAAACAAAAAACAGTCGCTTAATTTCCATAAACTTTTGTTGTTCAGCATTTGCTTTTGAATATTCTCCGAAAGTAACTCTTAATAAATCTTGAAACAAGCATAAAACATTTAAAGTTTAATTTTTTATTTCATTTCGAATTCTTTTTTGTTGTTAGTCATCATACGTCATTATTGCCATTTACTTTATAGACGCTTATAGACGCTCTGTACGTTGGTTATGAGGCCCTTTCACTTTTCTTACGTGACACCATTTCAACGGCCAATCAAAAATATGTCGACAACGTTGTCGAAAAGTAAAAAAAAGAAAAAAGAAAATAAAGTAGAGGAGAACACGTTGAAATGTTTTTTTTTTTTTGGTTTTTTGCTGTTCATATGGTTCTATCGTCGTCAATCACAGTCAACAGCAAACCAACGTACAACATTTTCTTTCTTTCCTTCTTTTGGTCTTTTTCTTTTGCTGTTGCTATTTCACTTAGGCAGCCCAAGTTTTGGCTTGAAATTTTATTTTTTTACGTGCAAAAAAACACGATTTTTTTTGTGTTTTTGTTCTTGTTAGTGCGGTGCGTACGTGTTTTAAACGTTTTTATTCTGCCAACAAATTTAATGTTCTTGGCCTTTTTAAAAGGTACTAAAGTTAGTTTGAAGCAAAAAAACAAAACAAAACAAAAAATAGAGAAAGAAAATGAAAAGTGTTCAAAGCAATAATTTATGGCTAAAGAAAGAACACACAGTGATTGCTAATAATCATCATTATCATCATCATCATCATCATCGTATTCATTATTGTCATCATTGATGGTCTATACTTCTTGTTACTGGATCATTAGATGATATTGTTGTGAACAAGACATTGAATTTAAATAGGGAATGAGCCCCAACCACCATAAAAATTCTCTGCCAAAAGAACGGCTCATTCTCTGAGGCTCAGGAGCGAAAGTATTTCGTATATGTTCAGCGTGAAACGTTGTAAATGCTGGTTAAAAGGGCATGAAACTGGCCCTATTCACTAAATAGTTTTCAACTGTTCTTCTATTATGTCCAATTCAATATAATCTTTTTTGGAATTCAATATAATCTTTTCCTTTCCTGTGAAAAGCTTGCTTCTTATCATAACTATAAGGTTGTAGTGACCAATTACGTATGTTAAGTGTATTCCATTCATAAATATGCCAAGCCCTTAAAATGATTAGGGGAACGGTTTTATCTCTCAATGACTCAATGCCTTATTCCCGTTCGACGTACAAGATATCACCGAAAGAGGTATGCGAAAGACTCAATATTGTTTATTGACTCAGAAGCTAAACGTGAATACCATCTCATCTGTACATGTTAGGGGAAACATGTATTATAGAGTCCAGAACCTACCGAAATTCTAAGCGTTCAAAATCATTAAAGAAATTAAGAAAATGGGAAATTAAATTACAATAACAAAACTACATAGAAAGATCACGAAAAATATGCAATTCAATGTAATTACAATAACAAACCAACAAGTATGATTCCAGAAGTTGCCACACCTAAAACAAATGCAGTGTAAATAGTGCGAATTTTAGCGCTACTTGAATGAAGAGCGTTTGATGGCAATAAAAGGAACTTATTCGTTAAAATCGGATATTCTTATGCACAATTTTGTCAGTAAAATTGAGTCAATTAGTCAGTGGACTAATGCTCAAAGTATTGCAGAGAGAAATTCATTTCTCCTCCTTAGCCGCATTATACGTATGTTGATTCTATTCTTGAAGAAATATTTTCTGTCACTTTCAATATAAACAGATTGTGATCAAAAATTATTTCTTCTTCTTCTTCTTCTGTCTCCAAATTTGCCTAAGTTCCAAAATTAGAGGATGTCCTCTTAAAGAATGTTGTCTTAAATTATGAAAAATTACGTCTTCTTGGCTTAGCACATATTCTTCATCGTCTTTTTCGCAAATGATTGCTTCAGACTAAGCAATTGCTGTTTGGCACACGTTCCTTGTTAAATCTTCTGGACCAGTTTCTATCCTAATAGAGAATATTATTTCTGTTACATAAATATTCAATTTTGCCACCTATTCGTCTTGATTGCTTGAACTTGGGTTGTAGAAATGGATAGAATTTTAATCACTTTAACGATTCGAAGTAGTAATGATTCAGTGATACTCTGGATCCTTTTTGAGAGGCCAAAGCCACATATTGGACTTGAAAAATCGTCATTCAATATCTCTCGGCTTTATGTTCGCCAATTTCCTTGGTTTTGAATGCAGGTTCCGCCATACTCTTGATCCTTTTTGAGAGGCCTATGCAGCATATCGGACTTGAAAAATCGTCATTTAATATCTCTCGGCTTTAGTTCTTCAATTTCCTTGGTTTTGAATGTGGTCGCGCCACTCCTCTATAAAATTAACACACACAACTAGGGTGGCGTGAGAAATTAGGTTGTAATCCTGACTAAAGGATCATAATGATGAATGAAGGAAGTAAATACCAAATCTCTTCAATCGGGTTTTCAATAAAGGGAATTATTTCAGGCAGATGTGGAACGCCCTTGAGTTTAGAACACGGGGTCTCTCTTACAGTTTCCAGGCAGTCATAGAGTGATGATTACATCTTTCCAATTTGACTTCAATGGCCAATCGAGTATGACCTGATTCTTCTGGGTTCAAGTTGAGGTAAAAGTTATCGCTTGTGGCAACTGACATTTAATGAGTTTATTTCGATAAATTTTTTGTTCTCAGTAATCGAATTGTAATCCCCTAAACGTTCTCCGCCTAAGATGGCAAACTAAATGTGAAGAAAATGACCAAGAGTGACCCAATGTGGTATTGCCCGACAGACAGTGCACTGTAGTACCATCGAAGTGCCACCTTAATTTATATATTCATTGTGCAGTTATTTTTGTAAACCCAGTCTGTTTATTTATTTATGAAGTTTTGTTGTCAAATTTGTTTATTTGCTTGTATTATTATTGTGTCAGTTGGTTTTTAAACTTTGAAAATTAATTTAACCTTCAATTTACTTGTTTTGTTAAAAAAAAAAATGAATATGAGGGAATAATAATAAAAAAAAATAACAACAATAACAACAACAACATAACAATAATAATGGTTAATGATGTTTTCTAAATAAAAAATAAATTTTTTTTAATGAAATAAACAAATGATTTTGGCGTATTGTTATTAAACGAACTGGAAAAGACTAGAAAAAACAACAACAAAAATACAAATTTAAACAATGTTTCTGTTCTATCACTCAAGATGCCTAATATAGAATGATGCCAATTATAGGACTTTAGATATTTCTGCGAAATTCATCCTAATGGACGAAATAAATCTGGTAACCGCTCACCTACCAGACCTACTTAACTTTCCGGTAACACTACTAGTATATCACGTATTTGTGCTCCTCCTCTCCTGTTTCTAGTACTTCGTTTTCAGCTTTCACTGAACGCTTCCTTCCCACTTGTCACTCACTTGAGGTTGTAAGCGATCATTTGACAGGGCACTACACACTTATTTCGAATGGGATGGAGTTTGTTTCGAACCCAACATAGAGATTCTGTGACGATGAGAATGAATCATCGAAATGTATTCTTGGAATCGGAATTCAGGGATTTGTTATTGTGAATATCGAACAGGATTACAACCTAGATTCTCACACCACTTATGTTGCGTGTGTTAATTTTGTACATGAGTTGAGGTACGAACAGTTTAAAGTTGATTCCGAACAAATAAATTTGAATTTGAAAATCCAAGACGCAATCCATAAATTTTAGCAGCGCCGCATTTAGTGTTAACAGAGCAAAATTTGCTCCTAACAGAACAAAATTTGCGCTTAACAGAGCACTGTTAACTGTTTAACAGTGACAATAAGTAGTTTAATCTTCTACTTTGCAATTATTGCAGGCTATTGACATGAAGTTTCATTCTCATTATGATCATTGTTATTTGTAAACAATAATGTTGAAATGAAAAGGATGATGGGGAAGAGATAGAGAATTTTTCCAATGGACTACCATGTACATATAGTCTGTATGGCATACTATTTCTTATATCTTCCTAAATGGCCACTGATCTTCTAGAGAATTTCCATACATTTTTGGTCGAAAATCGATTTTCTTTTAAATTGAATATCTTGACACACAAAATTAGTTCAGCTATCCCACTGCCAAGGTTGGAAAGAGGACACTCTAGACTACCATGTACATATAGTCTGTATGATGTACTATTTCTTATGTCTTCCAAAATGGCCACTGATCTTCTAGAGAATTTTCAATCAAAAAATTTATTGAATTCGAAGCCAATTTTTCACAACAGCATATCACTTCATGTGGGACTATTCTACTGATTACATTAAGAGGCCTTAGAACGTTTCCTTTTGAGTATGATAATGCTGTGTGTGTGTGCTGGGATCAGAAAGATGTGATATAACGCAAGCAGTATAGGGGACCCTGTCTGAACAAGTGGGATTTTTCAGATGGATACTGTTAAACAACTAACAGTACTCTGTTAAGGGCAAATTTTGCTCTGTTAACGCCAATTGTGGCGCTGCTAAAATTTATGGATTGCGTCTTGGATTTAAAAATACGAATTTATCTTCACACACATATTTAGTTGAAGGGACGTAATATGCATTTAAAACGATACACTTTGGACATTCAGTGGGCATTAAGATCTAACAAGATGGGAGCTTGGTTGTAATCCTGGCTAAAGTTCTATTATAACCAATTAAGTGGCATAATTTTTTTTATTTAGATTTCGAAAATAATGGAAATTTTTTACTTTACACCCTCTGTGATAATTTTTATGTTCAATTGTAGTGCTTTATCTGTGTTTAAACTGCATATCTCATGAAATCTTTTACAAATCCATAGCATTTCTGTTTATTTGTTTGCTTAACTTTTATTTCCTTTTTTTTTTTTGTGATTTTCGTAAGACTTTTACCTGTCGTCAGTTGGTTTCACTGCATATACCTTCTAATTAAATACCATGACAGAGTATTTCACAAATTGTCATTTAAATTAACTACAACATGTTATTGTTTGTTCTTGTTGCTGTAAATCTCTTAACATTTTAATGTTAACTGGTGTTGTTTAGATGCCCTACAAAACAAAAAGTTTGAAAAAATGAAAACAAAACTAACAAAAACTTAAATAAACATTTACTTACGTTTAGTAAAAGAGATTAAAAAAAAAGTACACAAGAAAACCAGTAATTAGGCGTGTGTACGTACCCCCTTGTGTTAAATAGACCATAAATTTTCGTTTTTCTTTTACTATAAAGACAAGGGCTTCATCCTTCACTTTTACTTCACTCTGTCTCTGTTAAACGTCGTTAAAAATGGTTAAAGATTGTCTACAAACAAACAAACGAAATAAACGAAAATAAACAAACAAAAACATGTAAATAATGTGTCATACTGTGCTATTTATTTATTTATTTATTTATTGTATTTACATGTTTCTTGTTGTTTTTTTTATAATTACTTTTGTTGTTGTTTGCATACATACTCTTGTATTTTATCTTCAATGCAAGAGAAATAAATATTACGTACGCGCACACACACTGTTTTCTAATTACACAGTGACATAATTTAAAATTTAAGATAAACATGCAACAAAAACAAAAAAAAACACTCACTTTTCTCTCTCTCTGCTTCTCTCTTTCTCTCTTTGTTACACACATTTACTCCCCATGTATGCATGGAATATTGAGCAAAAAGGAACTGCCGGTCTTCCAAGTTTTTTTTTCTCATTTCGTCTGTTTTCTTTCTCTCTAATGACCATATCTACAGTTAAGTTAGTTGGACTTTGTTGTTGTTGTTATTGTTGTTGTCTTTTATGATTGTTTTTTATTTATTTACAGTGTAGATTTACAGTGTTTTAGTGTTAGTTGGGTACACTCAAAGAAATAAAATTAATAAGAACGATCATAAAAAGAGTAGAATACAATTGGCGCATAGCTTCATATGCCCCAATATACATACTTGATGATTACAACCCTTCAGTCAGGATTAAAACCTAGCTTCTCACACCACTTATACTGTGTATGTTAATTTTAATATGTAAGTGGCAGAATGTGCAGTTTGAACTCAACTCCGAGCGACAGATTTTTGAGAAGCTTTTCATGAACTTCTACGTTTAGAGTTTATGCAAGAAACCTGCCGAGAGCAAGGTTTTTCGATTTAATGACTGAGCTGGGGTATTAACCGTGGCCTTACGTCTAATGAGTTAACATACTACCTACTAGACTTTCATATTTCATTCCTAATTGAGCAGAATTTATCGGCAACGATTTTTTTTTCGTTGTTTGATAAAGAGCGAGATGGTAGCACTACACGATAGCCTCTGAACAGTTGTTTTAAAATGGGCTGTTACAGGTAGAAAGCTTCATGAGTTTCAGGAACTTCATTTCTATTTTTCTATTGAACTTTCACGATGTGGTTTAAGCTCTTCCTAGAATACTGATGTTTTTTCTTATTATCTTGAAAAGGTAGGTAAGTAATGCAACCATACGGTCAATTGTAGTGCGCTTCAGTATTGTAGGGAGTATCCCTGTTCCTTCCTGTAATGCATTAATGCCCCACAGTTTCCAATAATGTGTTCTGATGCTTCATTCCGATTGTCATAGAAGCTATATGTTAGGCTATCGCCTAACTTAGATTTCTGAGAATACGAACTTGGAGAATTCTCTAGTTTAGTTTACTAAGCTGTAGTGAAAGGTTACACAGAAGACAGAGTCTATGCATAGGGGCAGCTGATGC
>QOCX01007551.1:0-10025 GCA_005959815.1 Sarcophaga bullata
TTTACTTATGCCTTTTGGTATGTTGACATTTATACAATCTTTTAATAACATTTTAAAGGGAAAGGCAAAAACCAAAAAAAAAACTGTAGTATTCTCCGTATACTCGTATAAGTATATATTGGCCAGTTTGCATTCGCCACTATACAAAAATTATGACTTTGTGGCCAACAGATTATATATTTTTGTGGAAAGATTAATTTTGTAATTGGAACTTTTCTTTTCTTTACGAGAAATTTTAATATTTGAAGCCCCTTCTTATTGTATCGAACAGAATTTTTATTAAAAATAAAAATAATTTCACTGAAAATGCCAATCCATTGCAAACTATTAAAATATTTAAGGCCTCATCATGGCTTAATTTTTACGTGCTATTTGTTGAAATTATCACAGGCAACTATACAAAAAAGCCTTCAAAAAAGCTACGTAAGGCTGCTTAAAATACTACAACATCGTATGTGTAATTATTAGGCTCTTTTACGGTTAGAAATGGAATATTATTTCAGCTGCCACAGCTGGTCTCACAGTACTTCATTCGATCCAACCAATTATCGTATACTTTTTCGTATGGGGTCGTATCTTGGCAATGGCATCACAAATGTTGACCTTCCAATGCTTAATTGCCTCTAGTTTGTCGTCATAACACTTTTCTTTAACGGCAGTCCACAGAAAATAGTCCAATGATGTTAAATAGCAGCTTCTTGGCGGTCACTGTGGCTAATTAAACAACCATCAAACGTTTGACGATTGTCGATTGTGGCATCAGATATATGATAAGTTGCACCAGCCTGTTGAAATCAAATACCATGCACATCAATACCATGAAGAACGAGTAGGTCTGTATTGACCGTAATGGTTGCGCCGTCTTCATTTTCAAAGAAATACTAGGCAATTATGCCTCCGCTCCATAAGCCGCACCAAACAGTCGCTCATAATGGGTGCATTGGCTTCTGCAAGACCACGTGTAGGTTTTCTGAGCCCCCACCAAGTTGAAAACGAGCTTCATGTGAAACCAGAACTTTTTTATTTCGCAATAAAATTTCCGACCAATTGTCTTGGAAATAAATTTCCAATAAATCCCAACGTTGCTCAAGCATACATCGATTCAGTACGCTCAGTGGAGATAATAGACGGAATATTGTAACAGAATAGCATGACATAAGTATTGTCAGATTCGAAATAAACGATGGTTCAAATTGAAACTGATAGATAGCCCACCCTATATATATTGTACATATGTTGGCCATTATCTTGAGCGTAATATACAGTATGAGTCCAACTTACATATGCGATATGTTGAAATTTATAAGTAAAAAGAATACAAAATTAGTCGATTTATAGTTACGCACTTTAATTCTTCAGTCATAAAAAATTTTATTACATGACGTTGTATACATTTGGATGGATTACAAAACATTCAGACATGAATACGTACAAAACGATCCCAAGTGTTATGATAATTTTATAATGACTTTTCATTTCTTTTAAAATTTGCTTTTAAAATCATAATTTGTCATCTCAATTCGTATTAATTTTGTTATTCGTTCCTTTGTTTTTTTATTATAAATTATCAAGAAACGATACACTTATTTACCTTAAAACAACGATAAACAAGTAAAAAGAAAATAATTTGACTTCTAATTTATGGCTTTCATAATGGCACCCCACAATCTAAAATTACTTGTTAATATAATTTACAAAATTATTGCAAATTGAAAACGTTTTATTTTTTATCTTTATTACGTACAAATTGTTTTCATTTAATTTCAATGCTTCTTTTTACACATTCATGCTTTTACTCCCCACTCGTCGCCCGTTCTCCTCAGGCATTACCAGTATTAAATAACAAGTTTAAATTGAAAAGAAAAAGCAAAAACAACTTCACACTTTTTATGTAAGTGTTAAATTATTTAACATCCGAACATCCGAACATCTGAACATCCGAACATCTGAACATCTGAACATCTGAGCATCTTGACAAGATTTAAAGTAAGTCTCGTAAATCTTGCTTAAAACGCCAACAACCACACAGAAAAAACAACAAATAAAATTCATTCAACTTTTGGCACAGATTTTAAGTTATCATCAAAAGGCGAGACAACAACAACAACAACAACAACAAAGAGATCAGAAAGAAAGAGAGAAGAAAGAAAAAATTAAACAAAACAAATACAAAACAAAACGCTTAAACAAATACGTTAAATTCCATTAAAATGCCGGTAAAACTGTCAACAGCGTGTTGTTTTCGTTTTCTCTTTTATTTAAAAGTCACGTTTTACTCGTGGTTAACAAAATAAGACAAAAACTTCAAAAAAAAAAGACAACCAGCACTTATCACTACCGCAAGCCATTAAAGTAGGCAGCAGCAAGGGTATGTGTGAGGAATTGTAGAACTCAAGGTAGACTAGTCTATCAGAGTGGCTTCCTCACTGTTGCATAGGAGAACAAGTGCAAGACCAGCTTATTTAATGTATTAAAAATGACTACGACAACAACTATAACAACAACAACAACATAAGCATTAAAAGCAAGTCTCAAGTATCACGCTACGTAACATTTAATAAAAAAAAATGAAATAAAAATTTTGTCAATAAAATTTTGAATTTTGAAATCTTAATATCATGATACAAAAAAAAGTAGATTTCTATTCTACCATTTTTATATCATGCGACAAAGGTTTTAAAAGTGAATCAAAACAAACATGTTTGAAAATAATATAGTCACTGATAGGTTAGCAACAGCAGACGATAGATGACTGATTTCGGATTCCAATATCATCTCTTAAATTAAAGCCAGAATTTAAGAAATTCAAAAAAATTTTATGTTACTGATCACACGAGATCTTCGGGACTGATCAGTACGTGAGTACATGCAAGAAGATATAGTTCTCAACATAATGTGTTCCTCAAACTATGCAACAATATGGAAGACGTTGAAAAGACTGCTATTCTGTCTATCATTCTCCTACTAAACCGTTAATCGAAGAATGATTTTTGCGTTGGGACTTTCTGTACAAATTTTCCGATTTGAAGTCAACTGATGTCAAATAGATACATGCAGAACTTTCAGCTTCAACCAAGTTGGGGCCCATTAGGTTAAATCTTTTAGGAACTGTTGGCATTGATTACATCGGCACAGTCAGACCTGCAATCTTAGATTGTCTCCTAAACTATACAATCATTGGAATGTTATTGTGAATGAAATAAGGCCTATAAAGACAGCCTGGGTACGTATCCAATATTAGAGATTTTGGGTGCATAGACCACATCTAAGATTGTCGAAGAATCCAGGTTGTCCCATAAAGAAATAACGAAATCAGTTCAAAGGGAGTCTGAAGAAAGCAACATACAACCCTTTAGGCAGGCGTACGACCTAGCTTTTTACACCACTTATATTGTGTATGTTAATTTTATACACAAGTGGCGGAACCTACAGTTTGAAGTCGACTCCGAACTACGCATTTTTTTGAAAATAAAAAACTACTTTTGATGTGTAATTTGTTTTTTTTTTTTTTTGGTTAATTTTTATTTTCCTTAAGTTCTCTGTATCTGTTTCTTTATTGTACTCATATTATTGTTAATATTTATTTAAATAATGTCCACATGGAGCCAACCCTTGCACCAGTTTGCCAACTTTTCTTAATTGCCAACAACTTTTATATTGTCCGCTATAAAGACAAGATCGAGCAAATAAAGACAAGAAATGAAACCTTGAAAAACGACAACGTCAATGGCAATTTATTTTGCATGTGACATTATTGTTCATATCCTTTATCGCGCCCCATTAAAACGAAATCCAACGGATAGTATGGTTTGACACGCTATTTTGGATATTTTCGTCTTTCAATGATATTCATTCATTTTACGTATACAATAACGATGAAAAATTTTTCCTTCTGGTATTTTTAAGGAAACAACTGAATGAAGACTGGAATATCTGCAAGAAGTTAAAATGGCGATAAAGTACGATTGAATGCATACAGAACTGTGTGTGTCTTTATGTTGCCTTGTTTAAGGGTGGGGGTGGGGGGCTATTTTTCTATCTTTAAACCGAGGCAATTATGAAGGACTGAAAAGGAAAGATAAAACAACGGTAATAGTTGTTCGCCAAATAGGAACAATTTTTTCTTTTTGTTTTTAGCATGCGATAATGAAAACGTGAAGTTCAGGCTGTTGTGATTATTAGATTTTATAGTTACTACTATATATATAAGATGTTTTTTGTTATAGGGTCTGTGAGGATTCCACTCTTTGTTTACTTTATTAGAGCTGATAACGAGAAGTGTTTTAACGATGATAATGTACCAAGCAAAATTGAAAATAAGGATGCAATTGCGGTTAAATGAAATAAAATAATAAAATGATGGCAAATGGAAAAGAAGAAATTTTAGGACAGTGAAGAATGCCATCGCAACTAGTGCGGCGCTTTACAATTTAAAAGTCATTCCTTATTAGCCGCCTCTCTACTAAGAATCTCCTTCAGATTGTGAAATATCGTTATAAAAATTGAAGACCTGGTCGGGACTAGGGATGCGAATAATAATTTGTAAATTTTCACAACTTTATGCGAACAAATGTTATTATTTCTCTCTAACTTAACATAAACCTTTTAATCGCTTCTGCTACTTATAAAATTTATAGATCTATCTTTTTTTTTTTTGCTTTAAGGTGATTAAATAATATGGAATGGACGGGCAGAAAGTATATGGTCAATGGAGATGAATGTAAATGGTTAATTGCCACGTTGACTTGGCTTGTTTCACGGATCAGAGGAGGGCTTTAATTTTTGTTTTTTTTTTTTTTATGATCCACCAATTATTTACTGGGAATGAATGTAATCACAGTGGGGAGATATCAAAATATGTGTCCGTTAATATAGATCCTTCAACATTACTATGACAACTCTCAGATCTAAATATTCTACGGAGATGCATGAATTGCTTTTGTTATGAACTCTTACGTTAGAATAATGACAATATA
Organism: Sarcophaga bullata; assembly: GCA_005959815.1. NCBI lineage: Eukaryota > Metazoa > Arthropoda > Insecta > Diptera > Sarcophagidae > Sarcophaga > Sarcophaga bullata. The sequence continues at coordinate 4,977 of QOCX01007551.1, forward strand.
AGATGTCAGGTGTGTTTTGTGTTGAAATGGTTGTTGCCTGCTGCATGATTATTAAGCACAGGCGAAACTGTAGACCTAGCAACCTCGGTTGCATTGTAACCTGGACGTATAAAAAGGCATAAAATCAGAGGTGACAGTTATTTTACAAGGTATTCATACCAACTCAGTGCGATGGTAGTTGGGAGAATAACAATAACTAATTCATGGCAGAGTTATTGGATACAGCAGATAATTTCTATTTTGCTTTCACCCAAGACATTTTTCAATCGCATATAATAATACGGTTTTATAAGATATGTAGACGGTCAGTTCAAATCGAACAGATAAACGAAATTATGAAAAAATATTTCTATACCAGCAATATGGCCTTCTGAGCAGATTATGCTGAAAAAAACTCTGAGAGTAAATAAAATTGCCACGACTGGAACTAAATTTTTTTTCAAAAATGATATCGTGTATTGCGTGCGTCGATTTTAGCCAACAAATATAAAGATATCCGATTTACAATCACGCATAAATAAAACACGCAGCACGCCATAAATTGTTGCGAGAAAACTTAATTGTCGTCTATCACGCTCGGAACTCCGAAGGTCGTGCATTTGAAATGACTCTGAATTAGTATGTAGGCTTTGACCAATGTATGGGACTAGGATCCAATTATTTGTGCGAAGTAGGTTTAAGATCGCAAGACAAATACTAAGTAGCGGATCGCAGCTCACGAATTCCACAGAAATATTAAGTTTGCTATTTCAGTTAAAGATATTGTGGTTGCCTCGCTTGAAGTTAAATCCATAAATTATACATTTCTGGTCTCTCAACAGCTAGTAGTTCCGTCCCGAATATCTGTTCTTATCTTCCATAACATTCAGTTCCTCGTTGTTTTGTCTTTTTTATTCTCCAATATTTAAGTCCTGTCAAGTAACGGCTCTGTTATGCCAAATACATATACTCTATCATTTTTTACTATGGGAGCGTTCAAGCAGCATATGTTCAGGCAATGCTTTACCAACTCGTGGTTCAACTCCTGTGCATATCCAACAAGCTTGATATTGGGCAAAATACTATGCCTTTCATGTATATAAGTGGTTCTTAGAAATGTGGTGTCTCTAAATTTGGTATTTCAATAATACTTTTAGAAGATTTCTCTTCTAGTTTGAACAGACAAGCTCACGGTCCATTAATTTATTCCAATTTATCAACTCTTGAAGGGTCTCTTAGTAAACACCTACTAAAATCTCATCAAATTATTAGCATATCCCCTTGATAACGACCTAAACAAAACTTATTAATTAAATTGAAATAACAATTGACCCGCATTGAAAACGATAATTATAAAGTATAATGCTGCTAAGGATAAAAGCTTTGCTGGTTGAACAGATAATTAAATTCAGTTTGCCTTTAAGCTCCTGTGGTTGGTAATGACTTTTATGCATGTAATTACGGAGGTAAGTCAGTACAAGTAAAGTTTTGAAGATTGATATAGCCAGAAAAAAAAATTGACAAGGTTGCCGGTAATGAGATGGCAACCACTATGGTCGATTATAAACAGACAATTTTTCCATATCATTTCTCTATGTTGTTTAGCGTTTGGTGGTTATATTGGTTGTCTCTACACCCCTCAATCGTTTAATTTGACGCTCTGTTTTCTATTCTGTGTGCGATGCCTAATATTCGTTCAAATGTGACAAATTTAATTGTTGACTTTTTTTTCTTGCAGTCTATAAGTTAATATTCGCGAATTTAACATAAAGTAGACTAAACAAAAAGTGACGATATGAACAGTCAAAAAGAGTAGTATATAAGAAGCATATACAAAAAGCAGCAGATAATTTACTTACAATTTAAAATACAAAAAACTGGGAAAAATATTAAAAAAAATTTATCTTGAGTGGCGCTTAATGGCCATAAGCAGGTGAGTTGATCACTTAATGGAGGTAAAGGTGGTCGATAGAGGAAAACTTAAACAAAATGAATATCGAAAAAAAAACAGGAATTTTTTTTATAAAATTATAGAAAAAAAAAATGTTTCTGTTCATTACTGACATGTTGCAAAAAAACGCAATCGCCTGTATTCAAAGGACTTTTTTTACATTTTTTTACATGACATTTATAAAACAAAATGACATTAACAATGCATATCTCATTTTTCCTTGTTGGTCGATACGATGGAAAGAACATTTTTGTTAATTTTGTGTTGTTATGATCAGTTTTATGGATTACCAACAGGACAGTGATGAATTTTTTTCTTTCTGGTTGTAATTTTTTTACATGATTTTTTACATGACTTTTTACATTTCAATATTGAGGTAATACTGTCAATATCTTATCTTGCAAAGTTGGAAAAGTATTATAAATGTATACGGGTTTTATGTGAAACATATCAGGATTATACAAAATATTTCCTCGAAATATAAATCAGCGTAAGTATAGGGGTGGCATCTATCTATGGCTTTAAATTTAAGCCATCGTTTATTTCGCTGGTCTGGCAATACTTATGCCATTATATTATGCCACAAAATTCAGTATTTTTTCTCTACTGAACGTAATGAATCGCTTTACGCTTGAGAAACACGGGAATTTATTGGGAAAATGGATGTTGATTTTGCAAAAAAAAAATCATCTTTTCGAATGAAGCTTATTTTCATCTTGATGGGTACGACAATAGTTGTCGTAGTCTAGTAGGTAGTATGTTGGCTTATTAGACGAAAGGCCAGGGTTCGAATCCCCGGTCAGACTTCAAAAACGAAATATGAAAAATATTTCTTCGGCGAATCCTTAGCAGATTTCTGGCAAAAACTGCTGAGAGTAAAATAAAATGGCCATGAAAAGTTTTAAAACTGTCGTTCGAGTCCTTTAAACTGTAGGTCCCGCCACTCATGCATAAAATTAACACACACAACATAAGTGGTGTGAGAATATAGGCCATAATCTTGACTGAAGGGTTGTAATGGCCAATTATGTTATGTATGGGTACGACAATAAGGGCTCAGTAAGCCCACATGTGTTCTTGCAGAACCCAAAGCATCCATTACGAGTGACTGTTTGGGCTTAATTTTTTTGCTTTTTTCGAAAACTAGGACAGTCCAACCATTACGGTCAATGGAGACACTTATCACACCATGATAAACGATTTTTTTGTACCCGATCTTCAATTTCAACAAGATAGTGCAACTTACCAAACATTTCATGCCACAATCGATTTATGGCTTTAAACGTTTAATGACCGTTCAATTAGCCAAAATGGTTGGCTGCCAAGATGATGTGATTTAACAGCGTTGGGCAGTTTTCTATGGGACGCCGTTAAAGAAAACTGTTATGCCGATAAATCAGAAACCATTGAACATTTCGTAATAAGAGATACGATCCAATGCACTCGAAAAAGTGCACGAAACATTACTGGCGATCGAATGGAATGGCCAGCTCAGGCAGCCATATTAATGGACTTGATATTTCCATTCCTAGCCGGAAAAAAATAAACTTTGGCAAAATTTTTAAACCGTTTTTTGGCAAACGGTAAATGAAAACTAAATTTTTATTTGTATTCATGACTGACTTGGACTGGAAAGGCCTTATGAATGCTATATTTGTATTCTTTATGACTCTACCATTCATTATTGTTAAACTTGAGGAGCCTGACAAAAGGATTACGCATATGCCTTATATAGAAAATAATTATTGGAAAATTCTTTTCGTCGATGCCATTATAAACACTTTCTTCCTTCCTTTCTTTTACTTCTTTGTACATTTAAGAGTCAGACATGGAAATATTATTTGAATTCCTTTCAACTTATTTCATTCTATTTACACATAACATAGCCATTTGAAATATTTCTTAGGGACTTGGTTTGCAATACTTAATTAATAAATGTAAACGGCATTATATTTGCGCCTACTACAAATCTACACTACATATTATTGTACAGTGTATTTTAAAAGTTTCCAAGTAATTGTGTTATTTTGTTCTTTCCATTATGATTACCAATTAAGTTCTATCATTTGACTTGAATAATTTTTTTCTTCTTCTTCATCTTCATCATCTTCTTCTTGTTCTTACTTACACTGCTCCCTTGAATATATAGTAGTGGTAGCAGTGTTTGCAGCAGTACTAGTGATAGTGTACTACAACATTTTTGTTTGACTAAGTAAAAAGTTCTTGAGCATCATTTTTTTCGTTTTTCGTTTTTTTTTTGTTCGCTTTTTTTCTTTTTAGTTAAATTACACTTTTCTTTCAGTCTATATTCCTTTCCTGTCTTTTAACACTTATTCATATTTTATGACACTTGATGGGTTGCAACAGAAATTATTATTTTTCCTTTCTTAAGTATTAAGACTTGTTAAGTACTTTTGTACGGAGGGTATGTTAGTTAGAACAGGAGGTATGTAAACAAAAATTTATTTCGAAATAATTAACATCATGACCTATTGGGGGTCCAGTTATACAAAACTTCTTTCAACGCCAATGCCATTTTCAAAAAAATTTTTTTTTGGTTTTCACATAGCTTCAGTCAGCACTTGCAAAATTGTCCAATTATTCTTTACGCCTTAAGGTTTATGTTAATGAAATTGAATTTTTCCATTCGTTTCTTAGATTCCTGTCTTCTTCACGCTACGTAAATATTCGGTCTAAGCTTTAAAGATTTCCGATCCTCAGAATTCCAATCGACTTTTTGCTAATAAGAAGCAAATTGAAAATATATAACGTGCGGCTCATATTGCATACACATTATTGCTTTTACACACTTAAGTTTTGGATTGGCAACTTAGCTTTCTCACACCCTTATGTCATCTTATCTAAAGTGTGGCCCTACAGTTTAAAATCGGTTCCGAAATACAAATATTTGAGAAACAATTTCTTATATAGTCTGAGAGTTTTTTTCCAGAAATCTGCTGAAAGGAAGTATTTTGTTTTTGTTGGATATATCTGATCTGGGGTTTAAACCGTGGTCTCACGTCTCATAAGCCAACATCCTACCTAACTGATTACATCGACTTGGCTTAGTTCTTTTAAATCTAATCTAAGATTACCTTGTTATGCAAGAAAATCTATGT
>QOCX01007554.1:0-10019 GCA_005959815.1 Sarcophaga bullata
TTTTTGCCTAGCCCATTCAAAATTGTCTTTCATATTGTTGCCTCTATGATATATTATGCATACACCCTCTACCAAATGCAAAAAAGTTTGTAATTAAATTTCCTTTCGTTTTTTTTTTCTCATGTATTTTCTTTCAATTTTTTTGATTTGAAAATAACAAAACAAGCATGATGATGATAACAAAAAGTATGCTCGTGTTTGCTTACAAGAAAAAAAAAACAACAAAAATAAATTCAAACAAGAAAAACAACTAATAATGACGCTAAACTAAGAATTCATAAGAGCATAACCACACTTACACTTACGTATTGTAATACACGCAGGAAAGAAATCGTACAGCTTCAGCTAGCGTAAACCACAAGTCCAGTACAAAAAAAGCTTCTAACAGTAGCAGAGCAGCACGATTTAAAACATTGTATAATTTTGTTTTTGTTTTTGCTTTGTTTGTTTTGTAAAAACCCCTATACCAGTAACTGCTTTAATTCTGCGAGAACACTACTACTACATGTGTATGCTGTTTATACTCGTTTTATTTTTGCAAACCATCGACATTGTTCGCGTATACAACGAACCACACTAAGTTACACAAACACAATAAAAACAAAATGCAAAAAAATATACGAAATGGACAAAGAATAAGCACATTTAAAAACAGCTTTGAACTTGAACTACACGTGGAGGCAGTGCAAGAGTTTTCAACATACGAAAAACATTTAGAACAAACAACGTCACACGTAGAGAATTTGCAAAAACGAAAAGAAATATAAACGAAGAGGAGCATACGGAAAGCAATCGTGTGCCAGAAGAGAGTAATATATTACACAGAAATGTATATTAAATGCAAAGAACATAGGGCAGTGCATGAGTTTTCAACTTAAGGCAGGCCTGTATAATAAAATACAAAATGATGATGATGATGATGATGATAATAATACGCATGACGTAGAGGGTTGTTTTTACAAATCCATATGCATACATAATATAATTTAAAACTATTATTTTTTTGCTTGTGTGTACTCTTCCTCCCTCTCGTTTAAGAATATTTAAAATGATAATGCTTCTAGTATTTGTTTTTGTAAATTTTGTGTTTTTCATTATTTGGTATAGATTTTTTTGTAAAATATTGTTATTGTTGTTGTTTTAAACTTTATGCTGTAGGGTTATTTATTTATTTTTTTTTGGGTGGTTATTTAAGACAACACGCGTCAATGTCAATCTAGTACAACATGTCCATACACAATACATGCACGCTATATAGTATATAAATAAATGCATATACAAACTTTTATTGTATATAAGAGCTTAAATACATTCATATGCATAGGTTTTTATACCAATACACACAAACAATGTAATGTATTAGGCCTTTATTAGAGGTATTATTTTTTATCTCACTCTCTCTTCTCTATCCTTCTCTTTTTATACTATTTGCAGCGAAAGCTTTAACAGGATGAGTTGAAAAAACAAATCAAACAATGAAATGAAAGTGAAAGGCTTTTACCGTTTAGAATAGAAAATTTTTAAGTGAGAGTAAAAGAGTAAGTAAATAAATAGACTCTGCACGTGAAGTAGACGGACTTTAATTAACGAATGTAATTATTGATTGGGAATTTTTCAAATGATTGGCATTTTTAATAAGTATTTAAATTACTTTAATGGAAAAATTGTAAAGGGACAGTTAAGAAAGAATAAGTCTGCAAACAGTACAGGATTTTTAATATAAGTGATACTTACATAATTAATTGGCTATTACAGCGCTTTAGTCAGGATTCACACCATCCACACTATTCATATTTTGTTTTGTCCAATATGTCATTGCTAGGCACTCTACCTCTACCTACCTACTTAATAAGGAATTGACAAGATTGCAGACAATTTCGAAGCGAAGAGTCTAATATAACGGCATTTAATACGAATTTGTCGAATTTTTCTAAGGTCTTCTCAGCAATAGAACCACCTTATGGGCTTATTATGGCATATTTTTTGTATTTGCATACAAAGTATATATAAAACCCAACTCACCCAACAGCAGATATTTTGAAAAAAAAACCTTTTGTTATGAAATTCATTTATTTTTCCTTAATTTTTGTTCTCCACTGTATTTACACACGTCACTGAAAGTACTATGCAGTTCAGTTTAGTATGTATTTTCAGTCACAATTCAATTGTTCCCTGTTTTTCACGAAAATGTTCCCCTGTTTACTCTTGTTTTTGTCATATTTTTTTTTTTGTTTGCAGTAAACAACCAATATGTAGGTGTTGTTGTTTGCATTTTGTCTTGCCTGTGGTTATGTGTGTATTTTAATTAACTATCCTTATTATAACTGAGAAATTCTATTATTACTTCGTGTGCGGTTAATTATTCCACGAAAAAAAGTAAGACATAATTAATTGTTTATATTGTTTTTCTATGTTCATGTGCAGTAAGTCATGACAACAATTTTCAGTAATTTTTTTTCTTCATCACACTGTAAATTACCGACTGACTGTAGAAGCTGCAATGCCGGGGTAATAAAAGAGCAAAGAAAACGTAAAAAGACCGAAAATGAAACAAAAACAATGTTAACAAATAATACCACAGATGAATGACGTTCTAATGCCATACAAAAATATAAAAACAAAAATAGACAGAGCTTTTACTAAAGAGCGGTAATAGAAAACAAGAAAAGAAAGAAAGTAGAAGAATAGAAAAAATACAGACACAAGTGGTTCTGTATTGTTTGTGCACCGTAGCACCAATATACTACAATACAACTAATTTGGTATTTATGTTTTTACACACACCAAATAAAAGCATGCCAACAACAATAACAACAAGAACTAAAAATAAATTACACAATAAACCAACCAACAGTACAAATCATCATTATTATCATAACTAAAGCATAGCAACTCTCTGAGAGTAATATTACGATCGTCAAATGAACTAGACTACGCAACTAAAACAATAAAAAGTTCTAGACATTTATTTACACACGCATTTTTGGTATGTACATATATATATACATACATGTACACAAATATCAAAGAATTTTTAAAGCTTCATTGTGCGTATACTTTATATTTATGCCTACTCTTGTGCTTGATGAGAACTCAAAACGAAAAAGGAAAATTCAACGAAGTTTTGTTTTGTGTTTCCTTCGGCAAGAAATCAGTGATAATAGAAGATAGCTTATTATACTATGAGTATGGGAAAAACGAACAAGTTTGTTTTCTTCGTTAAACATCCATTAAAAATATAGGAGTTTGTACAATATACTATGAGATTTGAAGGAATAAACAGTATTTTTTCAATGATAATAGAAGAGCACCTCACAATATAAGAAAGGGACGAATAAACGAAGTTTTGTATTTGTTTTCTTAGACACACACATTCAATGGCTAGAAGAGTACTTCATACTAAGAGAATAGTTTTGTTTTGTTGTTCTGTTCTGTTGTAATTACAAAAAAAAGCATGCGTAAAACATGGGTGTGTGTGAACATATGTGATTTGTTTAGTCATTTGTTGACACTTTTGTGTATTTTTTCAGTTTATCGTTGCTTGCACAAACATGCACAAACTCAACGTGATGTTGAGTTTCTGCTGAGTATATGAGTTTCTCTTTGAAATATCTTCAAAACCTGTCTTCGTAACTGCAGAAGATTTTTGTTTAGTTTAAGGATCAAACGGTACATGTGCATGAGGTGAAGTTGTGTTTTCGCCGAGAGTAGGCGAAGAAGAAAATCTCCATTAACTCTCATTGTTCATGAGATTTTTTTAGTTTATGAATCAAACGGGACTGGCATAAGTACTCGTATTTTATATTGTGAAGGATGGTTCATGTAAACACAATTGAGAAAAATTTGCAGACTGCAAAGTGAATAAGAAAAATAAACACATGACAACAAAGCAGCATTTTGTAGTAATGAATGAAGCGAATTATTATTTTTTTTTTCTTGAAGTAAAATATTATTTTTGTTAATTGTTGTATTATAAATTATAAAGTATTAATGAACTTGTGAATGTTTAAACATCTGTTTAGTATTATGCTTATTAAAAGGGCTCTCTCTCTCGCTTATATTCATCACTTGTAACAATTTTTTATGCTACAATACTTTATACAGAAAGCTTTATATAGAAAGAAAGAGGAAAAGAATTACAAACAAACAAAGGGTCAATGAACAACTCAACATAAACGCTACCACCAGCATTTTATTTAAATGTTGCTGCTTTAAAAAAAAGAAAAAATAATAATAATAATAACGATGAATATGATGCTTTTTCCGTAGGTTTTATTTCTTTTATTATAACATAAGTTGTATGGTTTTAAATTTTTTTGTTGTTATTGTCTTTCAACAAGCACTTGAAGAAATGTAAAGAATCAAAGTTTTGGGGGCAAAACATAAACCAAAAAAAAAAAAAACTTTTGAAACAATTTTCCGGTAACAGAATTTTTGTGTTCTTTAAAATTTTAAATTAATGGCTTTCTAGTTTGGGTGCTTTTTTATTGTTTATTGTTTGATTAAATTATTTATAGGGCTTTTGTTTAAAATTTCAAATTGTAATAGAATTATTTTCTGTTTTTTTGTTTTGTTTTTTTTTTATAAATTGAAATGAACTAAAAGGTGAATGAACGCACGTTCATATTTGGTTTTTTGGTAATTGTTGTACTTCAACAAAAAAAATTCTTTAACCTGCCATGATCTTTTTGAAATGTTTAGCATAATTTATGCTTTAACAAAAGCAATGTAGTGGGAAGTTTAATATGAAAATTATTATTTAGAGGCTTAAAATATGAAACTGGGAGTTAAGGTGGAATTTATAATTGGATTTAGTAATGCTTTAATGCTTTCAATTATTCGGTTGTTTGTTTTACAGAGGTAAACAGTAGAAGGAAATAGCAATAATGTTAAGTAAAAACATCCACCCACTTTTAAAACAATTTAAATCGTACTATGCGAATAATATCCAATCATATCAGTATCATATCAAAGATTTGACAGAATAAGAAAGATCTAAGGACGGCAAATTAGGGTTTGCGTTTGAACAGTATGCTCAGATCCAGTTGACGTGATCCTTTGCTTATAGAATTATTGTAAGAATAACAAAATTTTTCTATGACATACTTTTTTTTTACACAAGTTTGTATTCCCTATCTGTCTGAAGCTTTTGTGACTCATTAAATAAGCAAAATTTTGATATCAAATATTGAACTATTTGTATACGTATGTAATTATTTATATTGCATTTATAATCCTTTTAATGAGTCATTAATTATGCCACAATGAAATCATCAGTGTTATTAGAACTCAAAAACATTGCAAACATATTAAATAAATAAACATTTCCTAATTTTTGTCTCTTTAATAAATACATTTTCCAAAAACTGAAGGAAAATTTAAAAATTTTTTCTTATTTAAAATTAAAATTTTTTACTTTATTTTTTAAATTTAAATTTTTTTTTAATTTTTTAAAAAAATTGAGAATTTTTTATATAAAAATAATTATTTTTTAAACAATTATAAAGAATTAACAAATTTAAATTAAAAAGATTAAAAGAAAATTCAAAAATTTAAGAAATATTTCTTGTTTATTTTATATAGAAGGAAAAATTATATTTAAAAATTTAAATTTTTTTAAATTTGTAAAAAATTATTTTCTAATTTTTTATTTCTTTTTTAAGAAAAATTAATTTCAATTAAAAATCGTTCATTTTTTTGAATGGATTATATAATCTTTTTTAATGTAAAATAATTAAAATAATTTAAAAATAAATTAAAAGAATAAAACAATTTAAACAATTTATAAAAATATTTTTTTATTTATATTTTATTAATTTAATGTTTCTAATTTAAAAATAATTTTACTTAAAAAATAATAAAATTATATTTTAAAGAGAAATCAAAAGATCAAAACAATAAAATTTACTTTCCGTAGATGAAAAAATATTTTATTTTTTGATTTGTTAAATTTTTGATTTGTTTAAATTAAAACTAAAATTTAAAAATATTAATATAATAATATAGGTAATGTAAAAAATTAGATAATATTAAATTTTTAATTAAAATGTTTAAAAAAGTATAAAAAAATTAATATTTTTGTTTATTCCTATGAAAAAACAATCTTTTTATTTATATTTTCTAAAGAATATAAATTATGCAATTTTTTAATATTTTTCTACACAAACAAATGTAACAGAAAAAATAAAAATAAGACCATTAGTGAATATTAAATAACAATTTAGTTTTGGCCAATGGTCTATATGAATAAAGTTTGTTTAAAAAAGTATCACAATTTTAAAATAAATATTCAAAAAGCAAAAATCCACCAAAAAAAAAGAATCGAAAAACGGACTCAATCAAAGTAGTACAAAAGTTCATTAACATGCGGAATGAAAATTTTTAAATACAAGTATAAACGTACACACTTACACATACATACTCATTCGTACTCATTCATACAATCAAATAAAAATAAATAAAATCAACAGCATAATTTTATTTATTATAGTTGAAATATGTGAATAAAAAAAAACACAAAAAAAGCACAAAAAAAAGAAGAAATAATTATATTTTGAAGGTAATAAAGTAAAAAAAACGTCAAAAGATTTTGTTGGTTTTTAAACTATGTACTACCAAAAAAAAATAAACACAAAAATAATAAAACACCCGAAAACTGATAAATTATCAAAGTTTGGGTATGTATGCACGGGTGTATGTATAACAAAAAAACAGCAGGTAATTAAACTTTAAAAGGTTATTTAAGTTTTATTTTGAACAGGTTTTTTCTTCTTCTCTATATTTTTAATCAAAATTTTAATGTTGTATTGTGGTATGGAAGCGTCAAAGAATTTTAAAAAGCTTTTCAAAAAAAAATACGAAAAAAAATAGTTTAACGACCAATAACAATAGCCTTAACCCTAACACTCATGCACACACACACACACACACTCTTGCTCTTAAAACAAACATTATGGCTGCATAATGCAAACAAACGGTCGATTGTTAGAAAACCGTTACAGTGTTGGGATAGTACCAATGTAGACAAATATTTTTAAAGCAAAACAAAATAACTGGTTTTTTTATGTTGTTGTTGTTGTTGTTTAATTTAGTGCATCTTGATACAATCACACAAATACAATACAAAGAAGAAATTCTTTTATTTTACCGTTAATTTTTCGTGTGTGTTTTTAAATGCTTCTTAGACTTGCATTCTTATTTTTATTTTTTAATTATTCTTTTTTCCTTCTTCTTCATGGGTGGGCATGTAACGGTTTTATGCTATTGTTAGTAGTAGTTTAACAAGCCTAGTCTTACATCCATCTTAAACGGTTTAATTTAGTATGGTTTTGGAGACACAATATTTAAAAACTATTTTTTTTTCATGAGTATCTACGTTTAGACTCAAGAAGAGAATGCGACCGTAACTGCAAATAGTGCAATAAGCAGCGTAGTAATCAGCGAATGTCAGTTTTATGTGTTTGATTGCAATCACATTCTCCTGTCTGTTTGGTTTTCCTTAAAAGAAATGAAAAATAAAAATTAAAAAATATATAACAACGATTTGTGCACCACTTTGTTGCATACTACTCCCTCCCTTCCTCCTCCTTTATTCCAGCACAATGCACTGCTTGAGTAGGAGACTTTACTTAAATGTTTTTCTAGCTTTCTAGCTAAACACACGATTGGTCCTAGGTTGATAGAATTGCTATCTGTCTTGCAATTGCATGGAAACAATGTACTCTGTGTTGATGTGTTGCTGTAGTGGTTAAGTAATTTGCTGATAGAGTTTTAAGATGTGTTGCTGCCCCACATTCATATGATCTTTATTTTTAATGTTCTCATCTGATTAGCTAAGGACTCTTACTATAGCGAAATTTCGCCTATTAATTTTACCTCGAAAACATCCTTGGAAGATGAATCTTCACAATAGAGAGGCACATGGGGAAAGGTAATTGAGCTCTCCTAGTATTTTTGAAAAATCAAAAAGAAAAATAATATAACTAAAATAAATATAGCGTTAAGCTGACTACTGAAGATTTTTAAATGCTCCCACGTTAGGTGGTTGGTTATTCACTTTCGTTGACGCAAAATAAATTGCTCTTTCTGGAAACTTATATTGCATGGCACCAATTTATTAAGGCAACCAAGATATTGTTCAGTTCATAATCTTTAATTGTTAGCCAAAAAAAAAGTGAATTCTTGTACGATCATACATACCGCAGTCTAGCAGACAGTGTGTTGGCTGGGTTATTATACGAACGTTTAAAATCCTACTCAGACTTTCTCTCAAGAGGCTTCTGCCAAAAAATCTCAATGAAAATAAAATTTTCATGAAAAGTGTCTCAAAAAACTGTAGTTGGGTATCGAGTTCAGACAGTAACCGAAGGTTTTTGATGGCATATTTAATAAGTAAGCAAGTTCTTTCAGTATCTTATTCGAGAAAATACGGCGCAATGGCATTGAAACTGCTTTCGGACAACAATTTCTGAATTCTTCGACTGCATATGCGGCAATTTTGCTTTTTAATGTAAACACGTGTATTCCATTGCGGAAGATCTGTTGATCTAGAACCTTATCAGCATATCCATGGCATTGTGAGTGATTAGGCAGCTTTAACAGTTGTGAGAGTAGCACTCTATGTGAATGGAGGTGCAAAGCGAAATACAATATACGCCATAATGAGTCATAAAATAAGTCCAATTGCTAAGAATTCTATGAAATCTACAAATTAGAATTATCGGTCACATTTTCTCCGACAGAAGCGATATTTTTGTTAAAGCGTATATTGCAATTATCCGCGGGCCTGCCACATCTCTAATGGCTACAGCCTCTTGAAATTTCTTTAATATCTTAAAAATCGTAATACTCTGAGTAAGTGGATACGTTTGAATTATCGCTTTTGTTGCATACAAATAGCACTTCAGCGATTTAACAGTTAACGGACATTGCCTGGACCAGAGGATTTCAAACCACGAAAGGAATAGCCCGATCTACTAGCTGCTATTTTACACTTAATAATTACATGAAATGGAATTAGAAATATGATTCATCCGACTCAGTCTATTCTATTGTTCTTCACTCACCCCTCTTCTGTTAAAAAGTGTCTTATTTTTGTATTGTGCTACTCTTTAAATATTTTACAATGAATTTTCTTTGAGTGCAATCTGTAAATACAGGTCTAATGTGTCTTCTCATAAGTTTCACTAACGGAACGGAGAAACATTTTTCCCCTCTCTATTTTGCTCTCTAACCTGTTAACTTATACTCAGCGAAGTGGAATGATTCCAATTAGAATTTTTGGATTATGTTCATTATCTAATAAGAATTAGAAATTATTTGAGTTGTTTTTTCTAATTTTGATTTTTCTCCTCTTCCCCTTAGCAGTTGCACTCACTTCTCTTATCTCTTGCGATCAAAACACTGTAGAATTTATTAAATTATGAAATTTTTTTTTTTATAAAAATTTAGGATTTTTAATGAAAATTTAAGGTTTTTTAATAAAATTTTGAAAAAGTTTTCATCAAACCTTAGATCAAAGATTTTTTTTTTTGTTAAGAAAATAAAAACTTGACAAATTTTTTTATGCTGTTTCCCTCCTTTTCCCCTGCTTGCCCCTCTTAATTTTGCTTGGTTTCTGTATTTTTTTTTTATATTCACTATTAGGTTTGAAGTTAATATTTTGTTTTCAAATTGAATGTTTTCCTCAATTTATTGAGAATGGAAAATTAATGGGAAATTTTTCGTTTGGGTGCGCCTATGAGTGGGATTTTCCATTCCCAAAAACCAAAAAGTACGTACAGGGAAATATTTCAAACATTTGAGTTAGAATTTGAAAGTTTGATAACAACAACATCGAATTTTCGGTGGTTAGTTAAAGATTTTGGGAAAACTCAGTCACCAGTCGTTTACTTAAAGGCGAACATTGAACTTCAAATAAACGGAATATCAAATAAAACGGGACACAATTTTTACATGCAAAAAAAGAGGGGGGGGACAAAAAATTTTTATAGGAAAAAAATAATTAAAACGGGTTAAAA
>QOCX01007555.1:0-10018 GCA_005959815.1 Sarcophaga bullata
GATAACTAAAATTTTCTATAGAAAATATTTCGATAATTAAAATTTTCGATAGAAAATGTTTCGATAAAGAGAATTTTCTAAAGTAAATGTTTCGATAACTAGAATTTTCTATAGAAAATGTTTCGATAACTAGAATTTTCTATATATATTTCAATAATTAAAATTTTCTATAGAAAATGTTTCGATAACTAGAATTTTATATAGAAAATGTTTCGATAACAAGAATTTTCTATAGAAAATGTTTCGATAACGAGAGTTTTCTATAGAAAATATTTCGATAACTGGAATTTTTTTATAGAAAATGTTTCGATAACTAGAATTTTTTATATATATTTCAATAATTAAAATTTTCTATAGAAAATGTTTCGATAACTAGAATTCTCTATAGAAAATGTTTCGATAACTAGAATTTTCTATAGAAAATGTTTCGATAACTGGAATTTTTTTATAGAAAATATTTCGATAACTACAATTTTCAATGGAAAATGTTTCGATAAATAAAATTTTTAAAAAAATGTTTCGATAAATAAAATTTTCTATAAAAAATATTTCTATAACTAGAATGTTCCAAAGAAAAAGTGTCGATAACTAGAATATGCTATGGACAATTTTTCGATAGCTAGAATTTTCTGTAGAACTTTCTATTTCTTCTAGGAGCTATATGAAGAATATCTTATCTGCCGTATCTTTATTTAAGAGAGATGCGATGGTGCTACACTTTTATGCTTTTGTTACAGACAACATTAGCAACATGCTGATTATACTGTCACACCTATGTAGGGTAACAATGAAAAAAAAAAACTTTCTTGGCGCCTTAAAAATTTACGCCACATTCATAAGTTTTCTTTTTTTTTAAATTCCGAATTGTTATGAAACGTTGATCTCAAAAACTCTGGAACAATGAACCACAAGCAACGCATCACTACTACCACTAAGTGGGCAGACAGACAGACAGATCGAGAGACAATTGTTTTGCATTTCAATTAAATAATCACAACCACCATCATCATCGCCATCAAATAAATCAACAAATTAAACTGGCGATGAACTCGATATGAAGTAATTTGGGTTTCTGGGTGGAGAGCCAAGGGGGGTGGTGCATTGTTAGTAAAGCCAAACTTAATTTAATTAAAAAATAAAAAAAAAATATTTTAAAATCGGAAAGAAAGATTTCAAAATAATTCATTTGGCAAAGGTCTTTTCAAATCCTAATCAAGCTTGTGTCTGACTGTGTTACTGTGTTTTACCAATGTATTCTAAAACAAGTTCTATTGTGGGTCAAGTTCACGGGAAGCGTTATGACTTATTTAGACTTAATTGAGATTGTTTTCGAGCAATGAATTGTTTTTAAACAAATTGATGCCTTAAGGCTATTTTTAAATAGTCTCTGGCCGGCCGTATTTAAATTCTATTGTTTTTCGGTTTTTGTTTTAAAATTTTTAATTGCCGTGTAGCAGCCGCCTTTCCCTGATTTTGTATCGCTGCCTTTAGGCGTTTATTTTTTTTTCTTTTTTTGTCGGTATTTTTAGTTCCTAAATCTCTAATAGGCCTGCTTGCTGCTTTTAATTGATTTTTGTTTTCAATAATTCATTATTAAATTATTTAATTAACATTGGTATTCAATGTTAAATATTTTGTTTACGTTTTTTATTTTAATTTTTTGAATAATACGTGGCCTATTTGGCCTTTAACTAAAAGTTTAAATGATTAATTGAAACTCTTTCTTTCTTTTCTTTGCAGGTAAATAAAGTTTCTTTAAGTATTTGAGTTCTAAATATTTCATGTGGCATGCGCTATTTCAATAAAAAAAAAAAAAAAACAATTGGTAAGATTACTGTTGTATTAAATATATAATAAGGAGTGCCTAAGAAAAAATTTTGTCATTAACTTTTCATTTTAAAATCTTAACTTTAAATTTTATTGATTAAAGTAGTATTTTAAAGATACTGCCGTATTAAATACATAATAAGGACTGTGCACTAATAAATTTGGTCATACACTTTTCTTTTTAAAACTTTAATTGGCAAGTTTTTTTGATGTTTATTTAAACGAAATCAAATATTTCTTAAGTCTTATTGTCTGAAAAGGTGTTTTAAGGATATTGCTGCACAAAATTAATAATAAGGAGTGCCTATGAAAAAATTTTGGAAGACATTTTTGTTTATAAATCCTTAATGGGAAATATTTTTTGAAATTGTTCAAGTTTTAATGCATAAAACATAATTTTAAAGGTATTGCTGTATTAAATATATAATAAGGACTGTGCACTAACAAATTTGGTCATACACTTTTCTTTTTAAGACCTTAATTGGCAAGTTTTTTTTGATGTTTATTTAAACGAAATCAAATATTTCTTAAGCCTTATTGCCTGAAAAGGTGTTTTAAGGATATTGCTGCACAAAATTAATAATAAGGAGTGCCTATGAAAAAATTTTGGAAGACATTTTTATTTATAAGTCCTTAATTGGAAATATTTTTTGAAATTGTCCAAGTTTTATTGCATAAAACAGTATTTCAAAGATATTGCTTTATTAAATATATAATAAGGACTGTGCACTAACAAATTTGATCATTCATTTTTCTTTTTAAAACCTTAATTGGAAAGTTTTTTTAATGTTTGTGTAAACAAATGTAAAAATTGTTCGCATTTTAAGGCATAGAAGTGTACCTTAAGGATCATAGTGATCTATTAAATATAAAATAAGGAGTGTTAACGAAAAAATTTTGTCATTCAAGTTTTTTAAACCTTAAGAATATTTTTTTTATATTTATTTTAACTATTTTATTGAACTACCACAACTATAACTATTTCATTTTATAGAAAGTGTTTTAAAAATCCCGATAAGGAGTGCCAGCAAAAAAATTTGTTCATTCACTTTTCTTTTTCAAACCTTAAGAATATTTTTTTTTAAATTTATTTTAACTATTTTATTGAACTACCACAACTATAACTATTTCGTTTTATAGAATGTGTTTTAAGAATACCGATAAGGAGTGCCGACGAAAATATTTGGTCAATTTACATTTCTTTTTAAAACCTTGTGGGAATGTTTTTGACATTTATTTAAAGTTTTATTGTTTAAAAAAGTGTTTTAAGGATCCAGCCCTATTAAATATATAATAAGGAGTGCCGAAGCAAAAATTTGGTTATTTAGTTTTCTTTTTACACCTCAATTGGAAAGTTTAACTTGGTTTCTTTTACCATTTTACTAGCAATACTTCATTCTTTAACCGCGATTCGCTCCAATCCTTAATCCACTGTCCTATTATCATAATTTCTTAATGGACTACCCTACGGTAGTCACTGCAGTCTACAAAATTTTTTCCGCTCTTATGTCACAAATGATCAACCTTATGATCGTCTCTAGAGAATTACTAAATGCTGTACCTACCGCCTTATTACCAAAATATTTTTAGTGGGCTGCCCTATTATTAAGTGCCGGTGATGCTCAGCAAGCCACAATTGTTCACCGACATTATCTCTCTTATCTATTCTTCTCCAGATTGAAATAGACAGGCCTTCGAATGGTAGTTGCATGAGTCATCCAATTTCAATTGATCCATTTGAAAACAGGTTTTTGGCCTAGCACGCGAAATATTAGTAATTTGTCGTTCCAAGAATTTAGTCAAGACTACAACCTATCTTTTCACACCATCCTTGGCTGCATTAATTTTATCCATGAATGATGAAGTCTACCACCGGTTTAATATAGACATTGAACGTTAGGATTGGGAAGCTTTTTCACGGCAATACGGTTGCTAAAATTGTGCTATGTTGGCAGAGCTGGTATTGTGTATCATTCGGGGTATTCAGATAATATCTCAGGCAACAAACTAGACCCATTATCTGTTGTAAATGCCGCATTTTTAACTTCTTATGTTGAATTTATTTTATAACTCCCTGTTCCAACTAATGTGTGTCTATATTGTTGCAGACTGTACATAAAATGCTTCGCAGTCTATGCTACTTCGCACCAATACAGTTCCTCCTTCTTGGGCCATTTGGCGCCAAAGACATGACGACAATAATGGCAGCCATAATAACGATGCTAATGGCGCGGTGGTGATGATGAGAAAATATTAGAAAATATTTCAACGATTTGTTAAGCAGGGGACAATGAGACAATTAAAGACAAAAACAAAAAAAAAACCAAGAAAAAGAAGAAAAAATAACAACAAATCGTTGTCATCATCAAAGTCATCATGATGCCGTTGCATCAAATGTAAACAACAGAGGCTATGGCGTCTATAAAAGGACATTAGACAGCAGTAATAAAAGCAACACAATGTTGCAATATTGCTGTTGCTGGACACCACTCTGAGAGTCAGATTTTTATTACAAATCGTTTGGCAAGTTTACACACAAAAGAACGCCGCTTTAGAAATGAAAAAAGAAAAAAAAAGTTGGTTTGCAATTTTTTTTTCTTATTTTTTAGTTGAGCTAATCATATGACACAAATCCTATCATATGGGAGGGGTCCTGACTAAGTCGGTTTTAATAAGTTTCCTAAGTTATGACAACTTCAAACGTTAGTTTTTTTTTTTTTAGAACGCTGGTTGACTTTTTTATGCGTTTCCCCCAATCCGCAAAATTTATGTTTATTTCTCTCAACCATTAATTATATTTTATTAGATGAGATGTGTTGTTGTTATTGTCGTTTGCCTTTTATCGTTAGTTGGTAATGCAGCTTTTACCATTTCTTCTATTGTGTAGGCATTTTGTGAAAGCAGAGCTTAAAAAGAATGGAACCAAAAAACCTTTTGTTTGGGCAACCATAATTTACAAGGAATAATTAATTAGTTCTCGTTATGAAAAAGTTATTCAGCCAGAACTAAAAATAAATGGTTGGAAACCTAAAAAATCACTAAATTGAAAAAAAATATTTTGATTGAGATAATCAAATTTAAAAAAAAATGGTTGGTCAACTAAATATTTTAGTATTTTAAAAAAGTATGAAATATAGACCAGATTTTTAATTGTAATTGATATTATTAAAACAGAAAATAGTCTCAAATTATGTCTAGTGAACAATAAACAAAATAATCTTTCGTTTTGGTTGCCCCACAACTAAAAATTCAAACAAATTTTTGAAAATCTGATACGATCGCAGAGCATTAAGGGGGATATAAGCTATTTTTTATTCTGGATTATTAAAAAAAAAAAATAGCCCCAAAGTACTGTTTCACGTTGAACAATAATACAAAATTTTTCTGTTTTGGTTGTCACAACTAAAATTTCAAGCTTTTTTCAACAATCAGATACGGATCCAGTGTTAATGTTTACTTTTGGGGTATTGTTGTCTTTGATTATTATTAAAGAAAAACAATATAGCCAAACGTATGTTTATTTGACAACCAATAATCATAATTTTTTTGGTTTTGGTTGCGCAACTAAAATTTAAAAAAAATTTCTAAAATACTGATACGAGCGGGAGAAGTCTTAAGGTTTTGATTATTTTTAACGTCTTGGAATTAGTAAAAGAGAAAAAATAGTCCACAAAGTATTTAGTTGAAACAATAATCAGATTTTTTTTGTTTTTGAGTTTGTCAAACTAAGTTTTAAAAAGTTTCCAAAAACAGATACCGATTGAGCCCTTAAGTTTTTTTGAGGTATTTTCTTGGTTATTGGTGTATTAAAAGAATATAAAAATAGCCCCAAAGTTCATGTTTAGTTGAACAATTAATCAAAATTTTTCTGTTTTGTTGTCACAACTAAAATTTTCAAAATTTTTCAAAATCAGATACGGAATCCAAGTTTTTTGAGGTATTTTTGTCATTATTATTATTAAAATGAAAATAAAAATCGCCCCGAAAGTATGTTAGTTGAAGAATCAAACAGATTTTTTTTGTTTTGGTTGTCCACAACTAAAATTCAAAATTTTTCAAAATCAGATAAACGGATCCAGTTGTTAATGTCTATTTTGGTGTTTATTTGTCTTGATATTATTAAAAGAAAAAAAATCGCCCCTGTATGTTTAGTTGAAGAACACACAGATTTTTTTGCTTTGGTTGCCCCAAACTAAAATTTTAAAATATTCCAAAATCTGATACGAATCCAGTTTAAGGTTTTTTGAGGTGTATTTTTTTCTGACTTGGTATTTATGAAAATAAACAAGTAGATCCCAAGTATGTTTAGTAAAAAATAATCAAACTTTTTTATTTTGGTTTGTCACAACTGAAATTTCAAAATTTTCAAAAATCTACATTAAATATTATTTGCTCAACCTCATTGCCTCCACTAATTACATCTTCAAGACATTCCGTTTTTCAAAATTTTAATTCGGACAACCAATACATAACGGTCGGCTTGTTGTTTGGGTCTGAGATGAGATATTGAATTAAATAATGATCATTCTCTTAAAGTACTGGCCTGGAAATTTGTAATCTTTTTTTTTTTCTACTTTCACCAAACTCGGCTCGTGCTGGCAACACTGTTGCATTGATGTGAGATAAACATGAAAAACTGGAACATAATGCCCCATTGGCGTACATTTGATAACTCTATGGCAGTCTAATGTTTTGGTTTGGTTTAGTGGTGGCGTTGAACAGAATCAAAGATTTGCAGAAATTCTGCTTAAAAACATTGTTTAGTTATATGGGAGTAGCAGCAACGTACAACAACGTACGTACTTCACACACATAAATCTTAACTTTTATTCTCCTTGGCTGTTGCTGTTGCAGCTGTTGTCTTTGCCAACTGCTTAACAAATACAATGTTGTTGTTGTTGTTGTTGTTAGTTAGTTGTAGATGTTGTTGTTGCTGCCATTGTTTGTCATAAAGTTATTGACCGACCGATATAACCAGCAATTGTGGACAGCCAATGCAAGTTACCCTGACTTTATTTGTTTGTTTGATGCTGTGCGCAGGGCTGGGGCTGTTTGTGATTTTCTTGCATTTGCTGGGAAAATCAAACAAAAAACTCAAAAGAGTGTGAGACAGTGTGTGTGTATGTGTATGTGTATGTGTATTGTGTGCACAAAATTTTCTCTTTTTCCAAACAAAGTTTTCCCTAAAACAACAGCAACAACAGCGACGACGACGGACAGCAAACAAATTTGATTTCTTTTCTTTACTCTTTTGTTGTACGCTTTATATTTATCACTTTGCCTGTTGCAATTATTATTGTTGCTGCTTTTGCTGTTGCTGTTGCTGTTGCTGTTGTTGTTGCTATTGACCAAGCAATTACAGCGATATTTATTCATGTTTTAAGCATGACCGTGATTTTTTCCTTGCCATTGTTGTTGAAACAAAACAACAAAAAAATCTTTTCGAAAATTTATTGTTAACAAGTCTAGTTTTGACGTCAATGGCCGATGGCCGATGGCCTCCTCCGAAAATGTCAAAAAACGACAACAAATTTCTCTTACTTACTGACATAAATTCATTGAACACAGGCAGCAATTGTTGTTCAATTTTTTTTGTTTGTTTCTGATTAAAAAATCCATCTCTGGCAAACTGTTATACGCCTAAAAAGGAGGTGGTCCATGTTGTTACTTGAAATACAGGAATAATCAATTAATTATTGGCAGGGAATTTTTACAGCTGTTATAACTTTTAATACACATGGTTTGTGTCTTTGATAGACGATGTAAGATGGTATTCAAGAAGGGTAACAAATTATCTCACACGGATTCCATTCACTTCCTCACCAAGTAAGGATGAGAAACTTAACTTAATTGATTACTGCAAGCCTTTAGTTAGAATTACAATCCAGTTTCTTACACCACCCATATGGTATGCTTCGCTACTACTTCGCTTTACTATTACTAACATTTTTTGTATAACAGCTTGTGTATAACACTTTATAAGACAAAAATTTCTTTAAATTTTGTGTATAAAAGTTTAATTTTTTGTATAACAGTTGAAAAGCCTTTGTATAACAGTTGAAAAATATGAAAGAGTGAAAATATTGAAATGCGAGCTTTTGTATAAAAATTACAAATTTCTAAAGAACAGTTTAAAAATTTCGAATAACAGTTAAAACTTCTCTAAATTTTGTGTATAACAGCTTAATTTTTTGTATAACAGTGGAAGAGTTTTTATATAACAGTTGGAAAATTTTATAAAATAGTTTGAGACTATTGAAATCTAATCTTTTTTGTACAACAATTTCAAATTTCCATAGAACAGTTTAAAAGTTTGGTATAACACTTAATAATTTCTCTAAATTTTGTGTATAACAGTTTAATTTTTTGTATAACGGTTGAAAACATTTTGTATGACAGTTGAAAAATTTTATAAAACAGTTTGAAACCATTGAAATGAGAACTTTTTTGTACAACAATTACAAATTTCTATAGAACAGTTTAAAAGTTTGGTATAACACTTAAAAATATCTCTAAATTTTGTGTATAGCAGTTTAATTTTTTTGTATAACAGTTGAGGAATTTTTTATATTACAGTTGAAAAATTTTTTAAAACAGTCTCAAACTATTGAAATTGCAACAATTACAACTTTCTATAGAACAGTTTAATAATTTGTTTAGAACAGTTAAATTTTCTGTACGCCAGATTATAATTTTTATATAACAGTTAAAGAATTTGTACGTTTTTGTACACAAATAGTTAATGATTATTAATAAAAGGTTTCAAATATTTTTTGTATAACATTTTAAAATTTTCGTATAACACAGTTACTTAATTTTCATATAACAGTTACGTTTATACTAGTAACGAACCCCCATTTTAAATTTCTTTTTATTTAACCATCAGTTCTGTATGTATAATTGTATATAATTTATAACATATTATTTCTTTCTTATACTTCCTCAACTGTTATATACGCTTTTTTTGTGTATTTGTTGTTGGTTTATTTTATCTTTTCCGTATATAGTATGTATGTATGTATTTAACCTATATTTTCTTTTAAGTACTTAAATGAACTTTTTATTCTTTATCATTGTAATACCCGCTTCTCTCACCACTCTTTTACAGTTGAAAGTCCATGTTTTGGAAAGCAATTTTTTTTCTTTTTTTTTTGTATAACAGTTAATAAGTAAAACGCAATAAACTCCTGGTACTGCACTGCTGCCCTTCTCCTCCATATGATATGATATGAGTATGATAGACGATGGAAGCTACTTGTATTGTATTGTAGAATATAATGTTGTTGTAGAACAATTATTATCTGCTATGAATATTTGCAGCTCGTTTCAAATTTAATTCAGTCAGATAAATAGTATATTAGAAAATTATATCGTACACTCAAAAAAAAATGTCAGTAAACACGTAGTATATAGTAGAGGAACTATTGGTAAAATAAACCGAGATCATATCTCTTTCGCTTGCTTGGTCTGGTTTGTAAGATTTCTAACGTTATTGGCAGGACCTTCAAGCTGCTTAAAACCCGTTTCAGTTCGACTAAACCTATGATTATTGTCCAAACTATCCTATCACTATTGTCCACACCCACTAGGAACGGTATTTTAATCCAAGTCACCAAGCCTGTCTTATATTAACTTCAGATAGTACCATCACAGATGTGAAGGATAAGGTTACCTGTATTCTGTATTCACGAATTCTTTCTGGATAACTTTCTTCTCACATTGGGGTCGTCAGGGCAATGGCCGTGCTCCCCTATTAGACAATGACCCGTGAGGACAGAATCCGTATAAGATATGTCCAGTCAGAATGGAAAACTCAACTGCTTTTAACTTTCCTGAACTAGAATTCAGTTTGCTCAACCTAACGGTCAAACGGATACGGTCTTTTACTCAGAAAGTGTTAGTAAAGACGAGGATTATTCCCCAAATTTCTACACTATTCAGGGTCGAAGGTATCCATATGTGGGCATTATGTAAAAGGATTCTCCAGCCTGATACTCGTTTTGGCGTATACGTGCGCAAAACAATTCTCTGGAAAATCTCAATGATCTGGGTTTGAATAATCCGCCTTTTTCAGAGAGAAATATCAGATGTTCATACTCAAGCGTAGATGTCAATATGATGTTTGAAAGGGACTATTTGGAGGAAAGGTACTTTTTTAAAATCCGATATGTTGAAAAGTATTTAAAAATAA
>QOCX01007556.1:0-10017 GCA_005959815.1 Sarcophaga bullata
TTCCATTGTAGGGATATCTCCGTTACTATATTTATATTTAAGGGTCGTTCCATAATGGGTAAGTAGGTAGAGTGACGTTTCTTGTCTCAAAATGACTTCTGCAGGGATGGTAAATCGTTTCCGGCTGGTTTTCAGCTTTATTCCAAGGAAGTCATGACTTCAATGTAAAACCAAGATGCTAATTCTCGAGGTCACTTAATCAGTTTGTTTAGTCTTCTATGTGTGATTAATTGGGATTTGATTGGATATCAAGCTGCCACTCTCTCCTATCCTATCCTATATGATATCAACATTAATAGAGCATTGGTAGCAGAAATTTTTTAAGGCTTACATATGATGCAAGTGGCTGCTATAGATTTCTTTCTTTATACCTTCTGTCATTAGACAAAAACTTATCCTATGCTAACGTTTACCGCATTATATTGATCTCACTGGTATTTTACAACAAAGAATCTTTTGAATAATTGTGTGTGTGTACCATCATATATGGCGAAAACCTTTAAACTTAATTTACAAATTCTGTTTACATGATGCTGGCATGGATGGCAATGTTGATGACATGCGTCAACAACGTAAGTGAAAAAAAACGAAGCCATTTAATCTAAAACTGGTTGAAATGGAAATTGAAATTTTAGTTTCTGATTTTTTATTGCTACTGCTGTCTGTAGTCGTTGTTGTTGTTGTTGTTGTCATTTGACCTTAATCACTTTTGTTTAGTTGATGGGTTTTTAATTAAGCCGTGATTTCATTGTTACAAAAGAGATTGAGACGCCGTGATATTCATTGTTAGAAGAAAAAAAAATAAAAAAAAAAATTGTTCAAGATGTGACTGGCAAATAGCAACAAGAACACAACCTCAGAATAGAGATTCGAAAATCGAAAAAAAAAACTGGCAGACAAAAGAAGTATGTAATCCGCGGCAAAGATGCGGTAGTTTAATTAGAATTGTGTATGTTTGCTCCGTACCACACGCTGTAGTTGGTTCATATGTGGTGTGTGGTCGTGACTGAGTAATATGAGATTGATTGAGCATTTTTTAACTTTTTACCTTTGCAATATCTGTATGTACCAGTGAGCGTCGAAAAAATTCGTAGCAGTTTTAAGAAAGCGAATAATATAATTTTTTAAATTAACCGTTATTTTTTAGGTTCAAAATTTTCTCCATTGCCAGTTTTTAAAATTTGAAAAAAAGAGAAAAAAAGCGGTAATACTGCTGTGAAATTTTTCTCGTGCACGTTCTCCTTAATCGTGGTAAAAGTTGAGTTGGGGTGTACAGTCTTTTTTGGACGTTCACTGTAGTATATTGCTTCCATATCCTACAAACATGTGCTTTCGCTTGCTTGCTTTTTGGTGCTGCATGTAATTCTAAGATTATCTTTTTTCTATCATTCGTGATTTATTTCATTGAAGGAAGTGGCTTTGCTGAACGAATCTCTTTGTACTGACTTACTGAACAAGTCTGTTTGAAACGAGCCAAGTAGTGGAGTGGAGTGACTGAGAATGAACTGAGAGGGATGAGTTGGTTTGGCTAGGATGGTGTTGTAATTGATTTGTCCGATCTTCTTGACTGTAAAAACCATAGAAAACAAACATTAAAATGGTTTTTTTTTCCTTTTCGGTTATGTTTTGGTAAAGAATGCAAAAATTTCAGATTTACTAATGGTTATCCTTGAAATTGGGGCTGCTGTTGTTTGATAGCTGAGTCTAAGTAATTTAAGTTTTATATGATTTTGCAATACATAATCTGTATATGTTATGATTTGCCCGAAATGCTTTGAAACCTTTTGTCTTTCATTTACCTGTTATCGTATAGGCCCCATGATTTGAAAGCACACTTTCGCCCTGTTGCGTACTTCAACAATAAATATTTGATGAATAGCCATGAGATAGGAAGCCCATTCAATCATTGAGTTATAAATTAGTTCCGTACGGCCATGGCTGTTGTAATGTATTGCGTGTGTAAAGCACCATTAGAATAAATGTTGGCTGGGGTTGGCTGCTTACTGGCTTTTGCATCAGTGCCTATGCTGATATTGGGTCTTAATGGTAATTGGAAAGAATGAAGATATAGCAGTGGTTTAAGATTTAACTGTGGGACTGTGTGAGTGTTTTTGTGTTTATAATTTGAATGCGTTTCTAATGCCAATTAACCAGCATTGTCTTGGCCTAAGAACTTTTTCCCTCCATCGGTAAATTTGATTTTCGAATAAGTGTTTCCAATTGTTGTAGAAATAATACGAATAATCAATAACAACATTAATGAGATTTTAAAAAAATTAATTCGACTTAATTGGGCTCTATTACTCTGAAGTTATTATAACGGAATAACATGTTTTCTTCAACAATTACCACACTTTCCATATCCAGCGGCTATCAAAAACATTCTAATGTAATGAACTCCATGACGTTATACAACTGTCGCAGATGTCTAAACCAAGGAACGAATCGATATTGGATGTTTGTATGACCATGGGGGCACCGCGGTCAAAGGGACATTTCCAGGTATCTGCAGAGCGAATGAACTGGCCAGAAGAGGGCACGACCAATCGAGACTTGCTGATGAATTCTCGAGATTGGGAATGCAACTTTAGGTATTTGTACTGCTATAGTTGACAATGCAAAAATTGGTGGATCTTGTCAAACAGTACATAGGCACTTCAGGACACTAGCAGAAACGGCGGGTAGAAAATCTGGCTACGCTGGATAAAAAGGCACATTGCAGCTCTGCTTAAATCCAAAGAAATAGGCTCAGCACTGTTATCGGGTTGATACGGTGCATTGTATTATAAGGAACGCAAAATGATTTCTGCAGACGCTGGGAGGATAAGGAGGAGAATGAGGACTGTTACTCATTACATGTCGTATATGCCTGGCACTTGGTTAAAGGACGAAACAGAGCCTGTGGCCTACTATAGTTGTAAGAAAATGGAAATGGTGCGTAACGTTCGTTTGACATTAAAATGTTAAACAAAAGCTTACAAAAACAAAACAACTGACTTGTTTACTTCATTAACATATAAACAACAACATCCAGTATAACGAAAAAAAGGAATAAAGAAGTAAACAACAAACAACAACAATTCTGAGTGGAAGGCGAACGTAAAACAATTACGAAAAACACAAGGAAGAAAACATTTAATGAATGGTAACAACATGTAAACACATGTTGTTTACGATCATAGAAATTCTCGTGAAGGCGAAGACCAAGAACCTTCGCTTCGAGAACATTTCGATTTCAGACGGATTTACGTTCGCTATATAAAAGGCAAGACAAAGCATGCCAAAGTCGAGTAAAGTTCAGGTCAGTCTTGTGTGAAGACGCGTTGCCGTTTGGAAGAACCAATCCGTGGTGAAGATCTCCGGTACAAAGATCTACAGAACAAATGTGTCGTAATTGATTATTGTTTATTCCGCAAAGGCATAAACAAAGGGAATAACAATAAAGCATTGTTGTGTAGAATCAGTTGTGCAATAGTGCACTATAATTAATTAAAATTTAATACACAATTAATTTTTATTTTGTTAATTGCCAGTCTACGAGCTCATATTCAAAACGTTTTTAAAAAGGTTAAAAACGTAACAATATGGCGGATCGAGATGAACTGTCAATGCATTTATATTGGCAGTCTAAGTCGCTTCATCAGAACTCAATGGTTTCCTTTGGAATAGGAGGAAAATGTGAAACTGTGTGTGGCTGAATGTAGTTGTACTATCATATATCGGATTAAAATGCAGCAAGTTAAACTAGGTATCAGTTGGTAGGCAGAATGGTGGCAGCATTGCAATTCTCTTGTTTCCCTTGTTTGGCCATCTGTTACACAATTGCGTATGTGCAAGACACGTCAATCGGATGACAATCGTTCATCACATGCTTCAGCATACAAATCTTGTTATTTTCTCTCATTGGTGTGAACTTTCCAACACTAAAGATTACTGCAAAAGCAGTATCTACTTGTATTTACTTGTTATCCTAAAAAGTATGTTTGATCCTCAGGTTGGATGTTAGCTTGCAGTGTTAGAAAGGGCATAACCTCGAGACCAAAGGGAACCAGACATTTGAAATAAGGTCCGCTGCATGAATAAATTTTCGTATACATAAGTACGTAAAGTTGCCGTAGTCTAGTAGATAATGTGTTGTCTTATTAGACGTGAGTTCACGGTTCAAACTCCAGGCCAGACATCAAAACGAAATATCAGAATATACTTTTTCTTCAACTTCCTCTCAGCAGATTTTCTACAAGAACTTTGAGAGTAAAAATAAAATTGCCATGAAAAAGTTTCCCAAAAATCAGTGGTTCGGAGTCGACTTTAAACTGAAGGACCCGCCACTCATGTACGGACACAACATAAGTGGTATGAGAGACTAGGTTGCATTCATGACTAAAGGGTTGTAATGACTAATTATGTATGTATGTTATGTATACATAAGTACATTAAACCTAAGTGTTGTATCTCTTTAATGTCTGACAGTCAAGGAATCTGCGTGAATCCCTTAAATTTGTCTTAATGTGATAGAAACATTCACAGAATATTTTACAAAGTTTCCAAAATTTTTTGAACCCATACCTGGTTTCAAATTAAAATTGCTTTGCAACTTAACAATTAATTCTCAGACTTATTAATTAAAAAAAAAATTAATATTCCCCTACACAACAGCTGCTCCCTTAACCAATACCATACAACACTTTAACAAATACGCTCGTCTAACTTACTTCCATTAAGGAAGTGACATTAAAAGCCTTAAATTGATGACTTAACTTACAAAAGTGCCAGATTTTTAGTTACGAATTAGAATGTGAGTGAAAAGTCTAAAAACTTTTCAAACTTTTTTTTATAAACGAGCGTTAAAATAGAAGGAAAACTCTGTCCCTCTACTTTAATAAGATTTGACGAGAATATTTCCTTAGAAAAAAAATGCAAAAACAAAAAAAAGAATCTCATCTGTAATAAAATGATTGTGATGATGTTGAAGGTCGTTTACAAAGGAAAACAGTTTTTCTCCTCCTACAATGTTTTGCAAACATTTTTCTACTCTTATACTCAATATAAGAGTTTTAATATTGAAAAACTGATTTCTATTTGCCATGCGCCATCAGAGAGGCTGCTAAACGTAAACGTAATCATTATTATTGTCATTATTGTTATGAATCTTTTGTTAAGCATTGTATAAAAAACGATTTAAAATTCTTTATGCATAATATCTGTAGATTCGTGTGGGTGTTGTGAGTATCTGTTTACTTTGCATTAAAATTCCCTTAAATAATGATGCAATCCGTCAATACCTTTGTAATATTATTTTAGAGCCTTAATTCTATTCATTAAAATATAATTTTGCCATATTATTTAAATTAGAGAAGAAAAAAGGACGAATTTTTTGGTGAAATTAAAATGGAATTATTGTTTTAAGTCTTTAATAATTCCCATAACCGTTTTTCAATCATACGACAGAGTTTAACACGTGTAAGGAATTATTATTTGAAACTGAATTTTCCTTTTACTACCGAAAAACGGTATTATCCGTCGTAGTACAGTGTTAGAATATTGGAAACTTGCTTTATGTTTATATTATTGCATACTTCGGACATACCATTATGCAGTTACAGACAGTTTTTACCTGGCTGATGACTCGCTTTTTCTAGGCATGTATGGAAACCTCACAGGCACACGTTTCCATTTAGTAGAAAATAAGCGATCTCTAGAGAATAAAAGCCGTTTGAAAAAAATTTTTCATGCCAACTACGTTAAGAACAGCATAAAAAAAAAACCGACAAAATAAAAGCTTACGTTGAAGCTTCAGTGCAGCCAATACGCATAAATTTGATTCATAGTGATCTCATAGGTATTCATGTGTCAAAACTTAGATTAGAAATATTCTGAAAAATTGTAGTTGGTCATTATAACCTTCAGTCACAAAATTACGCCTTAGCTTCTCACAGCCATTTATGTTGTGCCTGTTCATTTTATACAGGAGGAAACATTTCAACGGCAATTTTTATTAATCTCAGAGTTCTTGTAGTTCGCCGTAGTCTATAGTTGTAGTGTGTTGGACTTATTAGGAGCAAAAAGGCCAGGGTATCGAATCCCTGGTCAGACAATCAAAACGAAGTATTTCTTCGGCGCGGCTTCCTCTCAGCAGATTTCCTGGCATAAAACTCTGAGATAAATAAAAATAGTCATGAAAAATTTCATCAAAAATCTGTCGTTCGGAGTCGACTTTAAACTGTAGGACCCGCCACTCATGTATAAAATTAACACACACAACATAAGTGGTGTGAAAAGCTAGGCCGTAATCCTGACTGAAGGGTTGTAATGGCCAATTATGTTATGTAGGCAGAGTTCTTGCAAGAAATCCGTATTTTTTTCCATATTTCGTTTAGATGGAGACTTCTGACCTGGGGTTTAAATTGTGGGCCTTACATCTAATAAGCCAACACACTATCTCTAACGTATACATTAATAGACGAATTGCATAAATGTATGCCCCTTTCAAATGTAACTCGTATTTGTTTTAACAAGAATAATGCTTTCGACAGGCACTACCATACAATCACGCAACACTCTCATCGACAGTGTAATTGTAATTGTTTGTCTCCTAAGTTTGATGGTAAAAAAATGGAATTGAATTCCCAACAGACTGTACTCACTCACTTACGCAGGAATAGCGAAAAAAAAATGTAAAATAATGGAATTAAAGAATGAAAAGAAAAAGGCATGTGCATGCTACAGATATTTGTATGTACAGTGAGCGTCAAAAGAACGGTACATTAGAAAAAATGTATACGTTAATAAATTATCGTTATTTTTATTTAAAATAGTTTCATTGTCAGTTTTTAGAATTGAAACAAAAAAAAAAATTTCGAAAAATTGTGAAATTTTTCGGGCACTCTCCTTAAGTGGTAAAAGTTGATTGTAAGAATTTTATCCATACTGCACAGTTTTTTTTTTGACACTCACTGTGTTTGCCACCAGTACATGTACTAAAAAACTAAAAAGCCAGTGTTAATCAAAGTGTGAGACACAAGTGTGTCTCAATAAGCCAACACACTATCCACTAGGCTACGGCGACTTCAAGCTTGTGGTTTGTTTAAGTCCGCTGGTACTAATATCTGGAACTAACGTGTATGCATTTCTTTAAAAAAAAGAGAAGTATTGTAACACACGTTGCTATTCAAAGTTTATAATATTTACCAAATGTAGACAATAATGTCTCCTGAATTTACTTCTGCTATGATCGAGCATAGATAACATTTTTTTGACAGATAGGATTTGATGACCATCATAAAATAAGTCATGAATGATGCTGATGCTTGTTACGTAATTATTGTTTGTAATCTCACTCTAAAGTATAAACCAGTCATTACCTCCAATAATATTTTAATTACTCCCCAAACAGCATAATCATGAATCGTCATAATTTATTTACGCTTCTAATTGTTTACGGATAACAATGAACGCAGTGTCAAAATGTGTAAAATTTGATGTTTTTTGTACAAATTTTAGTTTGTTTTTGTAATTTTTTTTTGACATTTTGAATAATAATTTTATGGACACTCCAACAACAAATAATATTTACACACAGGAAGAGAAATTTTGTGTTGAATAATAAAAACAAAAACAAAAACATGAAATATGTTTTTGAAATTTGGGTAAATTAATAAATCAACTATTTTGGAATTGTGTTCAAGAGAATAATATTTTTGTCAGAAAATATATCGCCAAACAAACTATGCAATTAACTGGGAGAATAAAGTTTTAATTATTTTAAAATTTCGTTTGACAAATGTTTTATTGATATTGTGTTGGGGGTGTTGATTGTCGTAAAAACAAACAAAACTAGAAATATTTAATATCCTCCTCCACTACATAAAACCAAATTTGGAATTGTTACATTTGTATAGGTTTCAATAATAATTATGGAACAAAGAAATGAGAGTTCCCCCTTTAAAAATTCTTTCACCTTTAAATTAATGTCTCACTCCCCCGCGCCCACTAGTGAAAGCTTTAATAAGAACTTTAATTTAATTTAATGGTGACTGCAAATGAAGTTCATTAGTCCTTGCTTTTTTTCTTTTTTATCAAAGTTAATGTATTAAGTTGTAAGCATTAATATCGGAGCACCATGAAAGGTTAATAGGCTTTTATTGAAACTTATTTACATTACTCCTCTCCATTTTGCCTTGCCTGGTGTTGTTTAGCAGTGTGCGAAAAAAGTCTGTTGTTTACTCTGTCACATTCGTTGAATTGAGAACAGTTTTCTCAAGATTTAATTGGAACTCATAAAAACTTTTTCATTGCAAATAACATTTTTCCAACTTTTCATAACAAATTTTTTATTTTTTTTTGTTGTTCTTCATTATAAGCGAGAGTTCTTAAAAAAAAAATATTTTTTTTTTTGAATACATTCTCCTCTAAACTGAAATCAAATATCTAAATGCATGATTTTCTTAATGGGAAATTATTTCATGGAAGTGTACAGTATGCATCAAAAGAAACTGTACACTAAAGATAAAATTCTAACAATTAGCAAACTCAACTTTTACCACTTAAGGAGAGTGCAAGAAAAATTTGTCAATATTTGGAATTTTTTAATTTTTTTTTTGTTTCAATTTAAAAACTGACAAATGAAACAATTTTAAAATAAAAAAACGGCAATTTTATTA
This sequence comes from Sarcophaga bullata, assembly GCA_005959815.1. Classification (NCBI taxonomy): domain Eukaryota; kingdom Metazoa; phylum Arthropoda; class Insecta; order Diptera; family Sarcophagidae; genus Sarcophaga; species Sarcophaga bullata. The sequence goes on from QOCX01007556.1 coordinate 8,661, forward strand.
ATGTATATTTTCTTTAAATGATGGTTTCTTTTGACACTCACTGATATATAAAACGAGACGACATATCCTTACCGGGTAGCATGGCAAAAAAAAAAAAAAAGGAAATTATTTCTATAGACACGCAATTATCAGTAGCAACAAAAACATTCGAAAGTAAGAGGTAGTACAAAAGAAGAAAAAAAAAATGAAAATGAAAATGAAAAGAAAAGTTTTTAAATGTGAAAGTTCTTAAGGTAACTTCCTTCTTCCTTTTTCCTTCCTACAGTGTGGTACCGTGTATAAATACATTTGAAATATTCATTTTTAATGTGTTTTAATGCGTATTGTGGGTTAGTGCGTTCATATGTGAACAGTATTTGCATATTTTTTTTGACGTAATTTGTCATTTCTGGTTAAAAGGACGACAATTACTTGAGATGGATTAGGTTACTTAAAGATTTCTAATGTGATGTACAATTTTTTGAAATTGTAGTTACGGCAATGACAGGATCTACAGTTTAAAGTCGACTTCGAACGATAGGTTGCTGAAAAACTTTTTCAAGACAATTTCATTCAGAGTTTTTGCGAGAAATTTTTCAGAGAGGAAGTCGCGAAGAAATATTTTTCAGATTTCGTTTATTGTTGGAGATGTCAAACCTGGGATTTGAACTGTGGCCTCATGTCTAATAAGCCAACATGTAAGCTACCTACTAGACTATGGCGATTACTACTTACGATTACATTCCTTTGCATAAAATCCGCTATACTTGTTACACATACAATCATAAATTGTCACTGTCACTGTCAATAACACTATGCTGCTAATACTTTTGTGTATTTAACATAAAATAAATGTGATGCTTACTTTTACCACCTTTTCAATACAATCGTATTAAATGTGAATAAAAATAAATTTAAAGATTTAACGAGAAAAGATAAGATTTAAATGAAAACAACCACAATATTGTTTTGGTTACACAAAAACCTTCAACCCTAAGCATTTTCAATATTTCTTTTGTTTTGTTTTTTTTATTATTTTCGTTCTTATCATTCCATTTTTTTGTATTTAAAATGACAAAATTTTCCGTGTTATTTTTATTCTTTATATCTTACACTAGTTGGTAGTGAACAGAGTGTATGTAGGTGTTTGTAACACCCAACAAGTTTAATTCAAAGACCACCACGCTTAAATTTTACTGTCCAGGGGAGAAATTTATTTAATATGCCTCAACAAATCCATTTCATTTGTATTCTTCATAACGGTTTTATTGCTTTCGTTTCTAGATGTTGTCAGAAGTATTTTGATTGACATCATTTGCCACAGTATAAGGTTTATGTAGATTTGCTGAATATTGAATTTTCAAAAAGAAAAGTTTAA
>QOCX01007557.1:0-10017 GCA_005959815.1 Sarcophaga bullata
TGAAACTAGGATAAGTTGCAGAAGACCAGTATAAAAATTAAATTTCATGAAACTGCATAACAAGATGGAGTAGGGATACGTTATAAAATATAAAATATTTTCGTCGAGATCTTGAAGATAATGTGTTGGCTTATCAAACGCAAGCTTGTGATTCAACAACGAGCTTAAATATCTGAAACAAAACAAAACATCGAAGCCAAATATAAAAAAATATTTCATCAGCGACTTCTCAGCAGTCTTCTGGCAAAAACTCTGGAAATAGACTTCAAACTGTATGTTAAGCCATTCGTGGATACAAAAGAACACACGCAACATAAGTGGTGTCCGAAAACTAGTTTATAATCCAGACTAAAGGGTTGGAATGACCAATTAAGCACGTAAGTTTTCCAGTATTTCAGCCCGTGTTTTCAGTGCTAAAGTTGTGCGTATATGAACACGCAAGTGACTCCGTGTGTACCCACAAAAAATAGTTTAGTGGCGTTAAATCACATGATTATGGTGAACAATTGACATTGCGAGACGTTTTTCATTATAAAAAACTAACATAGGCTCGTGTTATCGTCAGGTTGAAATCTCTCGGCGTGTAGTTCTTCAATTGCAGGCCAAATAGAAGAGGATTATCATATGACCAAAGTGCTTTGGATTTACGGAAAAAGTTTTTTCAGGTTAATTTTAGAAAAAAAATACGGTCAAAGACACCTCGAGAGCAAAACACCCATTAAAAAGTGAATTTTTCTAGATGCAATGGGTGTTTTACGATCATATTTTGTATTTAGAGCCTCATATGCCACAAGTATAATAGTAGACCTGGTATTAAAAGAGCTTCATCATTGCAGTAAATTTTAATTTATAAATCTCTATGCCTAGCAATAGCAATGCAGGGCCTTATTGGCCCTTGTTGCGGGTGCTGGACTTTGAATGATGGTGCAAATACAATGCATAATGGGCCCGGAAAGACCTCGACAAATTCGTATTACCACCATAATATATCAAACAGACGCGATGTTCATGGCTAGGCTAGCATTGCGTTGATCAATCTTGTGAATTTCTTGGTCGATTATGATGACTGTAAGAAGCTCGTTGTGCTTAAAAAAAGCCTGCGTTCGTATTACCACATTTTTTCACCATTTTAAGCGTTCTTTGATTGTTAAGCGATCCATGTTCGTAATTGTTTCCAAAGTATTTCGTAGGCGTCTTGCCAGGCTGGATTTAAAACCACTAAATGGATAATGCAGTGTATTTGCCTTGCTGGCACGGGGTTTGGGGTCAGTTGATCAGCAAGGCAGCTAGTTGATCAGTAATGCTGACAACCTTGCCAGGCTGTATTTAAAACTATGGAGAATGGAGAAATGGAGAATTCAGTGTGTTATCTTTACTGACATGGTGTTTGGAGTCAGTTGATCAGCAATTTAATTTTCTATGATATTCCTTTTAGCAAGGAGAGTCATGATGATCTCCTGCAATACATTTTGGTAGTTAGGCAGCCTGTACGAAAGTCTAATTGCAAGATGCTTCATATATTGTAAAAGCACAGACTACTGTATTCAGTATTTTGAAGCTGTTGGTATGGAGCTCAAGGATATTATTTCGAATTATCACACCATAAGCCTCTATTTGGAATTCTAGAATTATTAATAAGGAATCCTGAAGTTAAAGTCGCTGTAGTCTAATAAGTAGTGTGTTGGCTTATTAAACATGCCTTCAAGGTTCAAATCCCAGATCAGAGATTTACAGCAAAATGAAATACGAAAAATATTTCATTGGCGATTTTCTCTCACCAGATTTCTGGCAAAAAAAAACTCTGAGAGTAAATAAAAAAAAATTGTGATGAAAAGTTTCTGACAAATTTGTCATTCGGAAACGACCTTAAGCTGAAGGCCCTACCTCTCATGTATAAAATTAGCACACACAACATAAGTGGTGTGAGAGGCTAGGTTGTAAACCTTTGTATGAAGGGTTGTACGGACAAATTATGTATGTATGTATGTATGTACTGATCACGTATGGATAAAAAGAGAAGGAATTTACTTTTATCCTTAAATAATATGGCAATTCATCACAACTTCTGAGAAGTTAGAGCGTAACTGAAGTGTTGTAATGAAAAATTATGGAAGTCGACTTGAAATATGATTATGGCTTCGTAGTATTGCAGCATTTTTAGAGGTCAAGTTGAGCTTAGGGCCGTCAACTCAGGCCAGTGCCTTAATAGGAAGAGATTTAAATCAAATATAGGCAGCAAATAATGACTTAGTTGAAGTATAACAGAGAACAGCTGGCGGCCTAGGCAATCTGTCTATCAATCTACAGGGACTTTAATGTTTTCCCATTATAAGAAAAAGATGAAGATCTCGATAGCAGTAGAATACATCAAATGATCGACGTATTTTACTCTATTTATACAAATAAAATGAAAGTGTTATGAACATTGCCTTTCTAATTTCATGGTTAAGTTACTAGATTGTTCGATTATTATATTTATCGATTGTTCGATAAATATTTGTTGATACCCTTTAAAAGAAAAATAAAAAAATTATTACACTTGTTAAGGAGACGTAAGCTGATGAGTTTACTACGTATTGTAAGAGAAACGCAAAAAAAACACAATAAATAAATAAGAACAGACACATTGACAAAGTTATGCTCAACGAATTTCTTCTTTTCCTTCATCTTTAAATGTAACAACAACAACAACAACAACAACAATGTAAATGTGAGAGAGTGTTCATAAAACTTACGAGTATAAGTATGAGTATTTTTTTTTATAAATATGGCAGATAAATGCAAGAGTATATGTGTAAGAAAATTAAGTATGTTTACATGAACATATGTATGTACACACGTGTGTACATGCAAGTATAGGTGTGTTTATGAATGTTAAACAATCATTTATGAAAATTGTCATTTTATATGCTCAGCATACAATATTACAATGACTCTTTTACACTTTCTGCTTTCTCTCGCTCTTTCTCTCATGTGTATGTGAGTGAACCCTGTGTATTGTGCTCATATACTCTTACAAATGTTTTATAATATTTCATACAAATTTTTGTTTTTTTTTCTTTAAAAAGATATTGAACAACAACAATCCGAGTACAACACGTGTGCATAGGAATAAAGAGAAAGAAAGAAAAAAAGCAAAAAAATTATAGAAAAACACAATCAAGTGTTTACTGTTATATATTTACATTTATTTTCTTCTTCTTCTTATTTTCTTATATAAAATTTCTTTTCTTTAGAATTTCAATTTATATGCCAGTTGTTGTTGTATTTAAATTTGCAAAAATTTTATTTCTTTATTAAATCCAAAGAAAATGTTTAAAAACTTTTAAATTAAAAACGAAACGTTAATTTCTCTTCCAGCCCTAAGCGTATGAGTAATGCTAATCAGCAATTATTCATAAAGTATACGCATGGTGTACTCGAATTTTAAATACGTAGTTAAAGGGGAGGGGGGACTTAATTTCATACAATTTTCTTAAGGCAATAGCGTGACTTTAGCTAACAAGCCAAACAAATCGCCCAACAACATCTATGAATATTTAATAAATATTGTTATTTGGAGCGCTCTAAAATTAATTGACCTCAATTCATTTCATGTAAGCCATCATGAATAGAAAGTTAAACACATATTTGAGTGCAATAAGGCAAAGTAAATACGTTTTCTTTTTATAAATTTAGCAGCGTTCACTTTCAAGCCTCAAATATGCTTAAAAATTCAAGAATAATTTCAGCATGAAGCTTGGTTTTTACCAACAATAAAGGGGTTACAAGTGACATAGGTGGTCTAGGGTGATAAGACTTTGTTATTTCCGTTATTGTTAGATCAGCATCATTGTGATACAACAAATTAATATTAAACTTGGGGATCAAATATTTCCTATATTAAGCCATATTGTCAGTTCCTTCCTTAACTGTCGCCTGAATGGAATCACTAGGCTCTATGATTTAAGCAAGAAAAGTGAATCTGCTAGTAATCAAGTCACCGTACCCTAGTAGGTGATATATTTGCTTACTACCTTGGTTCAAGATCCAGGTTGGACCTCACCAATATAACGAAAAACGAAATAATATTTCTTCGGTGACTTCCTCTCAGCAGATTTCTGGCACAAACTCTAAAAGCAAATAAAATTGCCGCGAAAAGTTATTCCGCCACTCGCGTATAAAACGAGAACACACAACATATATGTGGTATTAGAAACTAGAAACTAAGTGACTAAAGAGTTTGTATTGACCAATTCTGCATCTAGGTATGCTAATATACTAGGCAAGCTATTGGCAAATACTCTCGCCAACGATTCTGGCAATGAAGAATCTGATTTTCTGGCATTCATCTGGCATGCGGATGAAGCGGCGATCTTTATTGCCCGTGATATTCGTCAATGTTAAGATGAATGAAATTCCCTGCAGACTCATGTCATTAATAGTATCGCAGTATAGGGACGCAGCCAGCCGCGATGCGTACAGCACCACCATAAACGTGAAAGCCAAGAATCAGTTACAGGGATATGACAAGCAGCACCATAAATGTGAAAGCCAAGAATCAGTTAGCGATGCCCATTATCATCTTTATTGTTTAAATTGGTCAGTGATCGCAAGTTATATCAAGAGCAAGTAATAACCATGTGTTTAAATGAGAGTCTAGCAAATCTAGATTACTATTGCTCAACTTCAACGATATGCATTCCAAGCTGACTGACTTCGAGTCATATTGTCACAACAGTAGCTTGAAAGCCTTCTGTTATTTTTCTATCAGAGGTACAGTATTACAACGAATGATGGCTCTAGAAAGGGACATTGAAAACTACATTAACAGAGAAATAAAAAAACCTACGGCCAACTACAACGAGACGCAATAAAACGAATATATTTTACAACAATGGTCATTCAGTTGCCGATGCTTGAATCGAATCTAGAGGGTCACGAACATTGTTGTCAATCTGTTTCTGAGGCGAATTCTGCAGTACTTGGAAAATAGTTCACTGTGATATCAACATTGAACACTGATTGGTCAAGGGAACAACTAATGACAATGAAGCTTAACTGATTTACTCCAACTACCTAACAACGTTCCTCTTTTGCGGCATTTAGAGTGCGTTTATTTTTGCTGTGACAACTTCTAGAACCTTACTATTGAATTGTGTTCGTTTATTTTTTTTTTCGGTATGTTTGTATGTTTTGTTTGTGTGTGTATGTTCCTTTTCGCTATATTAAGACTTCGTTTATTTTTGGGTGTGACAACTTCAAGAAAGTTACGGTTGAATTGTTATTGTTTATCTTACTCTTGTACCTATTCGGTGTGTTGGTATGTGTATTGTGCTTGTCTGTATGTTCCCTTTTCCTGAGTTCGCTTATTTTGAGTGAGAGAATTTTTAGAACCTTCATATTTGATCCATTCGGTATGTTGGTATGTAAATTGTGCTGGTATTGATATTTCCTTTCGCTATATTTAAATTGCATTTGTTCACGGTATGACAACTTCTAGAACCTTGCACTTGAATTGTTATTGTTTATGTCACTCTTTTACCCATTGAGCCTGCAGCGAATTGTATTGTGTTGGTATGTGTATTGTGTTTGTCTGTACGTACGAATTGTATTGTGTTGGTATGTGTATTGTGTTTGTCTGTACGTTCCCTTTTGCTGTATTAACTTCGCTCATTTTGAGTGAGACAATTTCTAGAATCTTCCTATTTAATCCATTCGAAGTGTTGGTATGTATATTGTGCTGGTATTTATGTTCCCTTTTGCTATCTTTAAACTGCTTTTATTTTCGCTATGACAACTTCTAGAACCTTGCTTTCAAATTGTTATTGTTTATCTTACTCTTTTACCCATTCGATGTGTTTGTATGTGCATTGTGTTTGTATTTATATTCCCTTTTGATGTATTTAATCTTCATTTATTTTTGGTGTGACAACTTCTAGAACCCTACGGTTGAATTGTTATTGGTGATTTTCCTCTTGTTTGTAATTTAAAACTAATTTCGGGAGAAAACAGAATTTTTTGAGATGCGAAACTTAGAAAGCTTATCTTCCACGAAAGGACACACCTGCTCTTCATGCAATCCAAACATAGTACAATCTAGATTTGATACGACATTTAAGTCTGTAGACAGTTGCTATGCAAACGTTTCATTTACTGTAATTCCAGAGTCAACTTTCTAATATCCCAACTGTCTATGGATCTTCTAAAAAGCCACTAGAATTCCAAGAATTTAAAAATGAAAAGCCCACAGTTGCTAGTTGCTGTTGTAACTTAATTTTCTTAATTGATTGAAATAGATTTAAACAAATTGAATATTTTTTTTTTGTTTTTTCGTTTGAAATGTTTCTCTTGTAAATTTTTCTAATTAATTAACACACCTGTTTTGAAATCATAAATCATATTACGAACTAAAAATTAATGTTTAAACATTTCAAATGATAAGATAACATTTGTGTGGTATTTGAAGAGATGAAAAAGTCGAATTGAATGTTAAAACGAAAAATAATAAATGAAAATGAAAAATAAAATTTTGAAACATAGAACGTTTATCTAACATTGTATCTCTCTCTCTCTATATCACAAAGTTGTATAACCAAAAAAAAAAAAAAAAAAAAAAAAAAAAAAAAAAAAAATATTTCCATTAAAAAGATGTCCCTACATACAGTGGTTTTCTAACCCCACAATAGCATGGAAACGTTTCACGTTGAAACCATCAATAGGAGAACGGAAAAATGAAAAGAGATTTTCATTCCTTTCATTCATTGTAACCGAAAAGTGTTTGAAAAAAAAAAAACACTCGAAACAAAACTTTGTTGAAATAATAAAATTTTTAAATGTGGCATGGTTTGATTGTTTTCCCTCGCTCTCCCCGCTCCTTACCTAACCTTACACTGGCTTTGTTAAACATGCTTTGGGTATATTAAGCACAAGCAGGAACAGTAGTAGGAGTAAGACAGTAAAAATTTGAATTTTATTAACAAATTACATGACAGAAGTTTATGCAGACATAAAATCATCGCAGTGTATTAGTAATAAAAACTGCAATAAATGAGAGTGTGTGGGTTGTGTGGGGTTATGAAGTGTCAGTTATTTGGCCAGCGAAATAACTTCATTTGCATTTTAATAGCGAAATAAAATTTACGATTGATTATGTTGCGTTAAGGGCATAAAGCTCGGCTTAAATGAAGTAATTATTGTGGAGATGAAGTATATTTTATGATGATAATTAAGAAAACATTTCATTAAAGATTGATTTTTTTCTATTTATCCGCATCAGTTTATATAATTGAGGTCTTAGCTCCAGTGTTTTGTGTTATTAGACATGAGGACTCTGTTCAATCCCAAGGTTAGACATCTCCAACAAAAAATGAAAAAATATTCCTCAGCACACGTACGTAACGTACGCACGTAATTGGCCATTACAACCCTTCAGTCAGGATTACGGCCTAGCTTTTCACACCACTTATGTTGTGTGTGTTAATTTTATACACGAGTGGCGGGACCTATAGATTAAAATCGACTCCGAACGACAGATTTTTTTTTGCGGAAACTTTTCATGGAAATTTTTTTACTCTCAGAGTTTCTGCCAGAAATCTGCTGAGAGGAAGTCGCCGAAGAAATATTTTTTTCATATTTCAATTTTGATATCTGACCGGGGATTCGAACCCTGGTCTTTCGTCTAATAAGCCAACACACTACCTATTAGACTACGGCAATTACAACACATTCTTCTAGCAAAAATTCTGACGGTAAAAAAAAATAAAATTGCCATGAAAAAGTTTCTCAAAACTCTGTCATTCCTAGTCGACTTTTAACTGTAGGTCCAGCCACGCATATATAAAATTAACGCACACAACATGAGTGGTATGAAAAGCTTGGTCCATATCCCGACTGGAGGGTTCTTATAACCAATTATGTACGTATAAAGATAGCGAATTGAAAAAGCATATACAAACAAAACATTCAAACATAACGAAAGATAACGAAAGATAACAGATGATAATAAACAATTACAATTCTACAATAAGGTTCTAGAAGTTGTCACACCAAACAAATAAACGTTGTATAAATACAGAAAAAGGGAACGTTGATAGGTAGATGCAGTAAAACAAGTAAATTGCGTTGGATGTTAGTCAATCAATCAATCTTCATTACTGATATCGCCGTGAGCTGTCTTCCAAGTACTTCAGAATTCGCCTTAGTCATGGGTTGACAAAAATCTGAATTGTTCTAGATTCACAGCGAGTTGTGTTCAATAATCCTTCGGAATCGTCAATTGTCTGCACATTGTCGTAAATTATATTCGTTTTATTGCGTCTCGTTGTAGTTGGCCGTAGGTTTTTTTATTTCTCTGTTAATGTAGTTTTCAACGTCCCTTTCTAGAGCCATCTTTCGTTGTAATACTGTACCCCTGATAGAAAAATAACCGAAGGCTTTCAAGCTACTGCTATGACAATATGACTCGAATTCATTCAGTTTGGAATGCAAATCGTTGAAGTTGAGCAAAAGAGGACATATGTTATCTGCATAACCCAAATCTACTAGACTGTCATTTGAAGACATGGCCATTGCTTGCTTTGGATGTAATTTGAGAGCACTGACCAATTTGCAGACAAAATACGATAATGGGCGTCCAGTTTTCACATTTATGCGGCTACTGTCGTATCCTCGTACACAGTGCAGCAGAGACATGAGCCTGCAGCGAATTATATTTCATTTGAAAGAATAGTTTAGAGGAACGAACTTTTTCGCTTTGAAGAATATCGAGTGTATTGAAGGTGGGTACTTTATTTGCAGACTGTTGTTGTGTTTAAGGCCAGAAAATCAGTATCTTCATTGAGAAAATCGTTCGTGAGAGAATGTGCCAATCGTTTGCTGAGTACATTAGCATACATGCCTACATAATTGTTTACTACAACCCTGCAGTTAGGATTACGACCTAGCTTCTTACACCACATACATTGTGAGTGTTGATTTTATATATGAGTGGAGGGACCTATAGTTCAAAGTCGACTAGAAACTACAGATTTTCGATATATTTGGCATGACAATTTTATTTATTCTCAGAATTTTTGTTAGAAATCTGCTAGGAGGAAGTTGCCGATTCATATTTCGTTTTGTTGTTGTTGTCTGACCTGGTGTATGCACCGTGGCCACCCTACCTACTAGCCTACGGTGACATTAGCAATCATTTTGTTTATTATGCTAAGGACTACTATACCCTTTCAATGCTTTGCTTTTAATTCAATTAAAAAACTTTTAAATTTATTACACCTTAATTCTTGCCCTTTGTAATGTCTGTGGAACTTAACAATTCCAATCAATATGAACTTCTAATAAAATTTTAAGTGAAACAAAAAAAAAATAAAACTTTTCCACACTTTTTTTTTCTCAAAATGGAAATTAAATTTTCATGTTATTTTTACTTTACCTAACTTAAAATAAATAAAAGTAAAGAAAGTAAAAAATAACTAACAAGGAGGAGAAGTATGGAAGATATATTCATTGTCTATACTTGTCTATATCTTTTAAACATATTCTATCCGCCCTGTAAGCAATGAAAAAAAATAATAATAAAATTGTTACAAGACTCGTCAGCTAATGTCAGTTTCATTATAACAATAAAGGCAAAGAAAACAAGCACAAGAAAAGAATACACAACCAGAAACCCGAACATTTTCATATAAATTGTAGAAAGAAGAAGAACATTTCAAGTTAATATTGAGTGCAGTAATGTCCTATATTAGTCATCGCACTGGCATCTACTCGTCTCCGTTATCTGTTTTTTGTTGTGTTTGTTGTTGTCTGTTGTCTTAAGTAGAAAAATATTCTTCTCTTAATACATCATTTCATCTTAGTGATACAGGTTTTCCTTTATACAACCAGACAAAGCCAAAATAAAATCTTCATAGCGAGAGAAAGACGGAGAGCAAGAGCGAGAAAAAAAAGGATTTCCAAAGTAAAGACATTGTTAAGCTGTCTTGTTAATACTTTTACGAGTATGCTTGTATGTACTTCTACGAGAGTGCGTGTGTG
>QOCX01007560.1:0-10016 GCA_005959815.1 Sarcophaga bullata
AAAAATTTTTTACAAAAAATGTTAATGCTTGGAGGCGTAACGAATGTGGTCATGCCTACGCATAATCCTATTGCTTTCGACAGTATAGGCTTCTATTAAAGTAAGTCCGGCAGATAATCTGAATTTATCGACATACAACGACGTACCCAGCAGTTTAGCGTATTTAACTTCTCATTATGAAGTTTTTTGCTTTTAGATTTGTATCCCCCCTCCCCCCTCTTTCATACAAAGTACCACTCACGTAAAGATTTAAGGTGACTGATCCATTCACAAGTTCTTAGGTATTCTCAGTTCTCACTTGATAGTTAGGCATTATGGGGCTCGGAGAACCCAAAAGTGATCAAAGTTGCATCAGATAAAAACGAATATTTGTTGTGCGTTATGGTCTGGAGGTATTGTTGGGCCTTAGTTTTACGAAAATAAGACCTTGACAACGTAATACCATCTGATCTAAAGATGTTAGATGTAGCGTATCTTTTCTAAAATCAACCTGAAAGCATTATTTACTGCCAATTTCGTGTGTCATGGCCTTATGATAATCGGCTTTTCTTAGCCTGTAATTAAAGAATACGGTCCGAAAGGCATGCGGTTCATTAAAACGTGACTAGGAGCACACAAAACATGCTCGATTTTGACTTTGTTGCATGAAAACCTTTTAAGAAAATAACATTTCAGGGTTTGACGACAACACTAGAATACCTGGATCATGTGATTTGACGTGTAGAAAGCTTTTTTTGTGAGACTACATCAAAGATCAAGTAAAATTCTCTACTAGCTTTAGACTTTTTGAACACTAAGGTGCGAAAAATTTATGAAAAATTACCTCAAAAGTATTGCCAGTAGCAAATAAACCAGAGCCGAACAATACACAAGAGACTTCAACCAGCAGTTCATTAGACTCGGCTACAAAAACCAGAAAGAAAAAAACTGAAATCATTTCTTTACCTCTATAACCTTCTAGAGAACCTGCAGGTTTGACAATTGGCTTCATGAAACACAGAACAACATTTCGCGGACAATTGAGGCATCCGAAATCAAGTGTCCACAACTTGGTCATATATGGATATGAATGAGATGAAACCTTACAGGCCAATCTTTGTGATAAAGAATCCCCGTTTTACTCCGTATGACTACGAAATAACCTTCTTAGCCTAACATCCCTAATCCCTGGTACTAATACAGTAAATTTTTCATACTTTTTCCTCAAAAAGATGCAATCAATGGGCTTCTTAAGGGTTTAATAGGGAAGATATTCATTATGATTCATTTTTGAGCATTTTAATGATTTCTATTGCAAAGGCAAAAAAATTTTAATCCTTTCATCTGATCTGACCGGTTTGCAAAACATTTTCAAACAACTTACCCTGGGTTAAAGACTTTCAATTACTTTTTATGAGCATCTTACCTAAAAATAAAGGGAAAAAAATTTTTGAATATTTTGTTTTTATTTTCATGCCTAGAATTGAAAAAAAAAATAATAAAATTTTCCCCCAAACGTACATATGTATTCCTTTTAAATCAAAAACCTTCAAACAAAATTTCTTTCTCAAAAACAGAAAGAAAAAAAAAACTGCAAAAAATCAAAACCTAAAGAACAAAGTAAAATCCTTTTACTGACAGGCACTTAATGAAACACACAAAACACAAAACAAAAGACTTTGATGTCAAACCATATGACAAGTCAATAACTATTGTACAGCTCTGGCTATGTTGTTATGTGTCAGATGGATTGAGTTTTAAAACGAAATAGAAGAAATAGAAGAAGATTGTTTTGTTAGAAAAGCAATTCCCTTCTCACAGAGTAAGGAGAAATTTAAATAACCATGTGCTGTTACTTAACCATTGGCATAAAACAACAACAACAACAACAACAACAACAACAGCAACAGCAATATGAACATTAAATTGCTACAAACAAAAAGATATTTTTAAAACAAAAAAAAAATTTGTTGTTTTGTACCGGAAATGTGTGTCACATTCATTTTATACACTTCAAGGAACCTCTGTGTAACTACGCAGAGCGAAAGAGAGAGTGAGAGAGAGAGAGAGAGAAAGAAGCATCTTACAAACGCATATGTATGTGCAGCCTAAATATATGCCAGCAGTTAAAATAAAAGCAAATAATTATTCATTCCTGTCTACACTGTATAGACAGGCTTGTTATAATACATGCACATGAACACACACACACAAAACACATATATACGCAAATGAGCCAACACTTTTTGTACAAATGGAGAGAAACTCAAGACTTCTGAATATTAATGTAAAAAACAAAGTATTTCACACACAATTGTGAAAGGAGATGCAAGCAATTAACACATACATACAAAGGAAAATATTATTAACGACAACGACAACGACAACGACAACGACAGCGACAATCGTAAAGTACAACATTTACTTCTCTAATGAAAGTAAACGAACTCTCCTCTTCTCTAATACAAGCTAATACGAGCAACAGAGACAGAGCAGAACAAATAAACAAACGAAGAGAGTTAAATAATAAATACAATATAACGGTAAAGGCTTTTTATACATCCAAATGCACACAAAAACACACACACATTCATTGCGCTCTTAAATAATTGTAGAGCAACTTACTGGGAGAGTGCCGTTAAAAGTAACAAATATTTTTACTTACTAATCCATGCACACATACACATACACATACAAAGACTTAATATATATGATAACTTAGTGTTGTGTAAAGGAACCCAGCTGCCTTAAAACAACACATAACCACACTCAGAGAGGCAAATCAAAACAAAATGCTTTTTCTCTGGTAAACATGATGGCGTCAACTGAAGAGGAAACGAACGTTTTTTTTTTCTTTTTTTTTTTTTAAAGAAAATTTACAAATTTAACCAGCAAAAGAAATGGAATTTGTTTAAGAAAAAACCATTCCAATCATAAAAAAAAAATAATGACAAACAACATGAATGGAAAAAGTGCAAAACACACAAAAATAAAGTGAAGAAGAACAAGAAAGAAAAAAATCAACCTGGAAAGGAAAAAGTTACATGACACTCTACGCTACAGAATGTCATCAGCATAACACAGCACAGCTACCAAAATACTCTCACGTACGTATACGCCACCAAACAGTAGTGTCACATCTACTCAAAGCACATTATGTAAAGGAATGCAATCGTTTTAATTTTTTTTTCTTCTTTGTATTGAAAAATCCACATTGCAAGAGGGAAGTTTTAAAACAAATAGCCAGATTTGGTTATTACTTTGGCTTTATTGTGACGGCCTAATGGCCTAGTGATTTTAATTTAATAGTTACGTAAGAGTGAGCAAGCATTCTGCCAGCTTTCTGCCGCATTTGCTTATAATCTACCACAAATAGCAGAGTTTAGCTTTGTTCAACCGTAATATTGCAGAATTTTTCAGATTTCCAAAAATTAGAGCAGCAGGAGCACAAAGAAACTAAACAGCTGTCAAAACTTTGGATTCTCTGGCGTGCAATTCGGATGTCACATCCGATGTTGTCAGCCAAGTAGAATGCACGTGATTAAATTCTACACTCAATGGCAACACATCCATAGCGCTACAACTTCCAATTGGTCGGTTACTGGAGGCGAATTTGAAAGAAGACACCGGCAGTTAAAGACACACAACCGTTATTGGCTTTCAGAACTTTTTTAATCCAGGCTTATAAAGCACAATGCTGGGGTTTAATTTTACTTATAAATGAGAGGCGGGAACCCAGAAGCGATAGATTTAAAGAACCTTCTTCGGGCATTGTTCGTGTTCGCCATATTTATCAGAAGACTACCTGGAGGGAGCAAAAAAAAAGCTGTTTTTTAAAAGTCAGGTTCACGTCATAGGCTATGGCCGAGCGTTTTTTGGGGCAAAACTTTATATTAGGTTCAATGACTGAGTTTGTTTGCACTCAGCCTAACGACGAGATTTATTATTCACTTTGTCTTAGCTATCCTCCCTTTCCTATCTCTTATCCTCTCCTTTAGGACGTATTACAAATGGATGAATTTGATTTCCGAGCATTTGCTGTGTCTCAAGGGCAAGGTACACGTCGCTAACCTAAACCTTAAATTAAACCTAGTCTTACTGTGGTTAAGAAGCGCATTTGTACTGCTATCCAAGTCGCGTATTTTTCCCCGTCTAGGTGGGTAGTGTGTTGGCGTTTAATGGATGAGAAGGCAGGTTCGATCCACGGTCAGACATCAAAGACGAAATATCGTAAAAAAGTACAATATTTCATTCGGCGGCTTCTCTCAGCAGATGTCTGGCAAAAACTCTGAAGTAAATAAAACTGCCATGAAAGTTCTCACAAAAATCTGTCGTTCGGATCGACCTTTAACTGTAGGTCCGCCACTCATGTATAAATTAACACAGCACACAACATAAGTGGTGTGAGAGCTAGGCCATAATTCAGCATATTTTTGTTTGAGAACACTTTGCTATACTCAGCCATCCTTTAAAAGCCAACCAAACAATACATGAATGCATTCGTTTATTTGATTGGTGTTTACAAATACTTCATATAGATATTTTGCTTACACACACATACATATACAAAACACAAATGCAATAACCGTTAGTCACACATACCAGTGAACTACTTGAACCATAAGTGTTATAAGATATGTTTATACATCCTCTCCTATTTTTTTTTTATTTATTTTTCTCTCTACTCTGCACACTTCTTTTCAATTTTTTTCTTTTAATTTTTTTTTTTTTTTTTTTTTTTTTTTTTGTATACCGTTATACTCTTCCTATTTTGCTAAGGACTTTACTGATGTGTCACTGAGTAGAAATACAATAACAACAACAAAAAAATACAAGACACAACGTATTTATTTTAAACGTGCAGGTAAAGCTTTTCAACAGTTCTCGGGCATGTGTGCGTATGTGTGTGTGTGTAGTGTGTGTTTTGGTACTGAGTAAAGAAGAAAAGAAAAAAAGAGTGAGTATAAGAGCGTAAGTAAAATATTATTTATAGATGAAGAGAAAGGCTTGAGTCTTTAGTAGTATGGGTTGTGTATGTGTAAGCAAATGAATGTTTTGTCATGTCGTGTATGCAAGTAAAAGTATAAGAAAAGTATGGCAATTCAAGCATTAAAAAATAGCAACAACAACAAAAACAACAACAACAACATCGGCTATAATAAATACCAAAAAAAAAATAATAAAAGGTAGTGAGTGAGTAAGTATACAAACACAGAGAAAGAGCGTCATGTGTGTCAAGACGAGACAAGATTTCCTTTTGCAGTCACAGTGTGTTTTTTCTTACGTTCGTTCGTTCGGTTTTTTTTTCTTCCTTTCTTCGTTAAATATTGTTGCTGTTGTTATAGATGTTGTTGTTGTTGTTGTTATATTAGTAACAGTATATTTATTTATATTGTGCATACACTAACTACTCTGTGCCAGCCACCCATGCTACACAACATCATCAACATGTTTATCATCATTATAGTCGTTGTTATTGTTGTAGTTGTCATCGTCGTTGTTGTCCTCGTTGTCCTCAACGTCTTTATAAGCCAGCCAAAGCCATCCATCCAACCAGCCATCGTTAATGTTTTCAAGTTGTGTTGCGTGAAATGTTGAGTAAAAACGTAGGCGCTCAAGTGTATGCAACAAGATCCGAATATATAAACTCATACAAAAGTAAGTGTGTACATACGTATGTGTATGAGTGTCCGTGTGCGTGTGGGTATGTGTTATTTACTTGTGATGTTATTTTTACGAAATTTTTTTGTGTTCAGATTTTTTCTTTTTTTTTCTGGTTAAACTAACTCTTACCCTCTCTCTTACATACACACACCAGTACACTAATCACAGTAAAGTTGTATTAAAAAAAGAAATGCAGAGCATTATTGCTGTTGTCGTTACTTTTTTCGTTTTTTTTTAGCACATAACTTGAATAGTGTTCCAATGTGTGTGTTTCAAAACACATACAAATATGCAAGTATTTGCCAAAAAAAAAAAAAAAAAGAAAAGCAAAGCAAATAAAGAGTAAAAAAAATTTGAAAAAAACTGTCTCTAAACACTTGAGTGTAAAGAAGCCTCTTAAAACAGGTGTCATTTGATACACCCTAGAGGCAACAAAATATGTTGGATGTGTGCGTGTGTGTGGGAAGCCTTATAAAATTCAGGACATGCCAAAAAAAAGAGTGCCAGTAAAAAAAGTATAAAAATAAAAAGAAATTTAAAACTTTTATTTGGTTTCAAAAGAAAACTTTTCATTTTCTGTTTATTCTCGGAATTTTTTCTCTCTTTTTTCACTTTTTTTTTTGCAAAACACATATAAAAAGCCAATCAAAGTAATTGCAAAAATTGTATCAGTTAGTATGAAATAATTAAGGACATGGCAGCAATAAAATGAAAGAAGAAGAAGGAAAAATAAAATGAAAAAAAATTCTTTTTTTCTTTTTTCTTTTTTTAAGAAAAGTTTCGACAGTTTAAATCGTTAAATAAAGCCACTTAAAAAATTTAGGTATACAGAGAGAGACAGAGATAGATAGAGAGAGAGAGAGAGAGAGAGAGGAAAATAAGATTTTAGGGTTAAAAATAATTTTTTTTTTTTGCAAAAGAAAGTTTGTTATTGAATAAGAAAAAAACTAAAAAGGAAACTTTACTTTATTATCAGCAAAATATTTAAAAATAAATCCTTTTCAAAACAAAAAAAAAAAAAAAGTTAAGATATTCGGGCTAAGAAACAAAAAATCGTGTTCTTCTCTGGTTTCTGAACATGAAATTGCAGCCTACTTCGCAGAAAATACAGGGAGATGCTAAACATAGTGCTTAGAATATCAAAAATACAAACCCTTAGTCAGGATTACAACCTAGCTTTTTACATCACCCATGTTGTTTAAGTTAATTTTATCGCCCATGAGATGCGTGAAATCGACTTCGAACGACAAAGATATGAGAGACTTTTCTTGGCAATTTTATTTTTACTCTCAGAGCCACGATCTTGCCAGTATTCTCTTTTCTTTGTTTTGGCCCTATGGTGCAGTATAGGAGATAAGTGTTATGGCAAGAGTAGGGCACTGCTACAAAAGTGCTTTTCAGAGCCACAGCTTCTGCAGAAGCCACTTGTCGGAATACCATGTCTTTCGGCATGCCTATCAAAAGCACAGTGGCCCTATGAGTGTTCCACTATTGTGCGATAGGGATGGCCATCTCGATTTAGGTTATAGAAGTGAATCGATCACTATTCTGTCCCATAAACGTTCAGCACTATTGCCCGCAGTCTTCTGCAATCAGTGCTGATTTATTTTATTCATGCAAATTGGAGGACCATATTTCCCTATAGCATGTCGAGAAGAAACATGTCCCAAGAAAGGGATACGTCCTAGTACCTATACAAAAGTAAGAATCCTTCAGTATTCATAAATATAGCGCCTTAATTGCAGGCTGGCTTGTCCGATTATATCAAGAGATTTTCACTGCAAATCCAGTAGGTAGAGATAGGGCCGCCATTGAATTTTGTGAGATCACAAGAATTTATAGGTCGAGTACTTGGTGATTGGAGATCAATAGACCATATTGGTCGTAAGTAGTAAGATTTCTCTTCAGCATAATAAACAAATGAAAGTACCTTTGAGAGTGTTTACCCATTCGATTGCAAATGTTGAGCCAGAAGATCGTATTCTGCTCAATAAGCAATTCTACTCACACTTCTAAGTTTATTGATGACACTTCCTATATCCCTTGCTAGGATTACGACACCGATATTTTACGGAAAAGTAGCAAGACCTACAACTTAAGGTAGATAGCGAAGAAAACATTTTAAAAGCTTTCTAATAGCAACTACTTATCCTCAGGGCCTTTGCTAAGAGACTTCTGAGAACGGATGCCGATTTCTAGATATCAAAAAGCATAAATTTGAGCTCTTGAGGTCCCGTTAAAAAAAAAACATTCAAGCCTTACAAACATGGTGACCTAAGGGCTCTTTTGAGCCTGTCACATAACATAGGAATACGGTAATCAACAGGAAGAGACTTGCCTTGAGTAGCAACAAATTTGTCTTCAATATTGGCTGGAGTGAGAGTAAGACGTGTTGATTTGAAGCTCAGAACATATGTTTTCTGACGTTGTCAGTTTTTTTTTTGGCTAAATTAGCCAACCACCCTCGAACTTAAGGACATGTAGGGAGAGAAAGATCTAAAAAAAAACGCACCAAAAACCAAAAAGTCACAGTAAAATGATTATGCCAGAAAATCTTAGCCAAAATCATACAAAAACAACTTGGTGATTGGAGATCATACCCGACGGATTCGAATACAGTTTCATGACAACTGTCGTAGCAGTGACGATGTGAAAGAAGATGAGATGTTTGATCATCTAAATCATATATTAGGTTATATATTAGGGTACCTACGGTTTAAGTGATGTAGTAAACATACAGAAGGGTATCTCATGACACTATCTGAAGCTCACACGAGCGGCCATGTAAGCTAAACAATTAAGGAAAAGTAAGAACAACTTGGCTTCTTGAAATTTAAAACATTGTCTTGTAAGGTAGTAGGTTTTTTCTTGTTCCAAACTACGGGTGACTTTAACAAATCAAATTAAATTAATTATGGAACTGCCCTCGTTTATATTAAAAACTGTTTTCATAATTTCATAATTCATTCAAATTTATTGATTTTAATTGTGATAATTTTACAAGAACAAAAAACACACGTTATTTTTCAACAATTTAATGAGTTTTTAATTAAATAAACACAACAACAACAAACTACAACACAAACAGAGATCCATTCATGTATCCAATCATCCAGACCAACCAGCCAGTCAGTCAGTCAGTCAGTCAGTCAGTCAGTCAGTCAGTCAGACGCACCTAAAGCAGCCATTAAATCAAAAACATTTCGATACAACTGTGCTGTACATGATGGAAGATACAGGTTGCCATGCAACAATTACAAATTTAAAAAGAAAAACCCTGGTGAGAAGCATTTAAAATACAAAAATTTAACGTTTCGAATTTCATTTCGTTATTATTGTTTGTTTCCTTGTAATTCAAATACCGTGGCTTACATACAATTAAATTAATTTTTTTCTATTTTTAGATCGAACAATATTGTTCGAAGAAAATTTTTTCATTTTCAAATTATGGGGTGTAGAGCTGGTAGAGGCGTTTTAATTCTATATTTATCATGTGGTTGGTGATGTTTGTTGTTGCCATAACTTTGCTTCATTCATGATTTTCTTAATTTAGAACGTTACGATGCATTTAGGCCGCACAGATTCCAAGCAGTAGTCTAGTAGGTAATGTGTTGGCTTTTAGATGTGAGTCCATGGTTCAAACTGCAACTCAGACATCACGACTTTATCCCAGCAGTCTTCTGGGAAAAGTCTCTGAACATTAAAATAAAATGGCCATGAAAAGTTTCTCAACAATCTGTTGTTTGAAGTCGAATTTAAACTGTAAGAGCTGCCACTCATAAAGAAAAGTTTAACGACCCATCACAGCACGCGGGGTGATGTGATAAGCTAGGTTGTAATCCTGACTAAATGGTTGTAATGATCATTTAAGCGAGTAGGTTTCAAGTGTGTATTCTAACGATTTATTCTCCTTGTCAGAGAACACCCAACACCCGCTTGAGGCTGTTATTATTCCAAGCACGTGTTCTTTAAGTTTACAGTACCCGTTCAAGAGGCTCAAATCACTTGGTTAAGCCTACCCTTAACCTTGGAGAGTATAGTCCTTCAAACATCTGTTTCCACTCAACAGAAAGGATTTTTGGTCTTCCATATACTCTAGTTACTCTTAATGATCAATCTCGCTGTAAAGCTAGTCCAGCTTGTGTTCCCCTCACACCTAACATATGGCCATCAACAGGATCTAGTGAACAGAAAACAAAAACAAACGAACCCTTGTATATGACCGGCCCTATGCAGAAAGAAAAAAAATCTGTCCTTTAGAAAAAGTTTTCGTTTTCATTTTCACAATTTAAACTAAAAATCTCTCGAAAACAAATTTTAAAACTTTTTTTTTTTTGCTGTGATGCCATCATCATTTGTATTATTCGACCACC
>QOCX01007561.1:0-10015 GCA_005959815.1 Sarcophaga bullata
TGTTGAGTCATGGAGAGTAGAAATCAAAACCATCATGCGTAGTGTTAAGTATGAGTATGATGAGTACATCAAACTTTGAATGCGAGTAGTATGAGTATGATATTAAAATAAGTATGAGTGCGTATGAGTATCAGAAATTATGAGTATGATTCGAATCTGCTCATCTTTTTGAATACTCATTGCTGATCTCCGCTATTAACCAAGTATTTCCAGGCTATAGACAAGCCTATTGCCCTGACAAATCTCAGCCTGTTGGTCAGTGTCAACAACTACAATTCTCTGCCTAGCCTTTGGAATAAGCCCTGATGTTTCATTTTGGAATGCATTTAAGTGCCACAGAAAGAAGAACATATGCTGGTGACTTAGAATCATCGCCTCAGCATCTAGAGTAAGCGTCAAAAGAAACTGTTCACTCTAGATATAATTTTAACAATCATCAAACTTAACTATTATCACACTTAAGGAGAGTGCCCAAAAAAATTTCACAATACTTCAAATTTTTTTTTTTTTTTTTTTGTAATTTTGTTTTTGTTTCAATTTTTAAAAACTGACAAATGAATAAATTTTAAAATAAAAATAACGGTAATTTATTTAATGTATACTGTTTTTATAATTGTACAGTTTCTTTTAATGCCCACTGTATGTAGATCTCTTTCAAATGAATAATAAAAAATAGGAAAAAATATGATAGGAAACATATTTCCTTTCAGGTTGTTTCTTTTTTTTTCTTCTATTTTCATATGATGTCCCTGACCTAAATGTTTTCAAATAAAGAAAGAAAAAAAAAATTGAAAAAAAATTCGGAAAAGATTTCAAAAAAAAGAAAAAGAAAGTCAAGAATGAAATATTTTCAGAATATTTTGAACATTTTGTTTAAGAAGAAGAGAAGAAAAAATGTCAGTGTTATGTATGGACAAGCTAAGCTAAGGTAACAAGGACATTTGAATGTTAAAAGTAAATAATAATTGTAGGAGAAACAATAACAAAAGAATTCGCAACTTGAACAATGAACAAGGATTTCTATTCTCCTCCTTTAACATATGAATTCATGGCCAACAATTTTTTTTTAATTTTTTATAAACAAAAACCAGGTAAAATTTGATTTTCCTTTTGGACAACAATCATCTCACAATTCATAAGCTTTCAATAGTAATTGAATTGAATTGAAATATGGAAACAAAAGATTGTTGAAATTGAAATTGAAAAATATTAACAATGACAACAACAACAACAACAACTACTATGTACACTACTACAGTTACTACGAACTACACTTGATAGGCTTGTGACTTAACAAACAGGTTTTAATATCCTGTTGCATGGTAGCGCTAGGAGAGCTTTATTCACTTCTCTGATAGTATCCTNATGGTAGCGCTAGGAGAGCTTTATTCACTTCTCTGATAGTATCCTAGGAAATGTGATAACAATGACAGGCAGTCCGTCATGCTGACAGATAGATACACTAATAATACAATGCCTACACAATCAATTTATGCCATTACCTCGGTGAATGAATGATGATTAAATCATCACTTAACTTGAATGAATTTTTAAGGCAAAGAAAGTCCAAATACAAGTACAAAGTGTTTGTTACTAAAATTAATTAAAAAAAAAACGTTTTTCTTTTCATTCTGTTTTCTTTCTTTGATTACAAAAGAATAAAATTTTAATTATTTATACAAAACAACAAACAAACAAACGAAAACAAAAATATTAACAACAATAAACAAAACCGTATTATGAATTGTTATTTCAAGTATTATTTATCCAAAGCAACTTAAATTGTTATTCACACTCATGAATGTTAAAATACATGTTGGGTTGCTAGCTGTATGTTGTAATCAAACGTAGACATCAAACTGAATACGAAATAAAAGTTTAATGAAATGTAACGTAACGAATGAACGAATATTCCAATTAACAAATGAGTTGTTAAAGTAAACATTATTAAAAAGCAAAAAAAAAAAGTTTAAATTACAAGTAAACAAAACAGTTTATATTTAACAGGCAGCATTTATTGTTTTATTTGTTTTTGTTGTATACTTTTACAGCGAATTCATGATACCCACCCTTAAGAATGCTTAAGAGTTTTCATTATGATTTTTTGAATTTGAAGCAGTAAATATGCCTACATCATCATACGATATACTCTAATACCGAATTCGGATGGCAGCAATTTTAATAGCCATTATGTCAGCTTGAAAAGTATTACAATAATCTGGTAGTACAAGGAACGAACTGATATGTTGAGTTGGTCTAAAAAAAAATTCCACATACGACTTTGTTAAGTGATCTGGACTCATCATTGAAAATAATGAATAACGTTTCCTGGGAGATATAAATCGATATCATAAAGGGATCTATTCAGTATATGCATTACAAAACTAGGATTGAGCTCAGGTTAATGTATTGTGTCGTAAATAAGTACATGCTGGCCAATTATTACCAAGATTTTGGCAGGACCATAGCTTCTGTACTTCCATGCTACATACATACATAATTCGCCATTACAACCCTTCAATCAGGATTTCGGCCTAGCTTTTCACACCACTTATGTTGTGTGTGTTAATTTTCATATATGAGTGGCGGGACCTATAGTTTAAAGTCGATTCTGGACGACAAATTGTTAGAGAAACTTTTCTTGGCAATTTTATTTGCTCCAAAAGTTTTTGCTAAAAATCGTCTGAGAGGAAGTCGCCGAGGAAATATTTTTTTTTTCATATTTCGTTTTTGATGTCTGACCGGGGATACGAACCCTGGCCTTTTCGTGTAATAAGCCAACACACTACCTACTAGACTACGGCGACTACATGCTATGGTTGTCATAATTTCGAAACCATTTCGTGTGTGTTAATTTTATACATGAGTGGCGGGACCTATAGTTCAAAGCCTACTTCGAACGATAAATTTTTTGACGAGCTTTTCATGGCAATTTTATTTTACTCTCAGAGTTTTTATGACTAAGTGGAGAGTTTAATAACCTTGTTTTGGGCTCATTAATCCATTTTTTTTTGTAAGAAGGCTTGAGGCCTTTAATGTACGAGAAACAGATAATTCCGACACAGGTTTAGTTCAGTAGGATAGCTGTCCTTTGTAGTATAACGGCTGCAATTCTAGTGAAAGTATGGTAAAACAAGTGCTAACAGCTTACTAAAGGCTTTTGGAGAGAGATAAAATGATTACAAAGGAGATCTAAAAGAAAATAAGACAACAGCTTGGCATATATTATAATCAGGAAAGCTTAAAAACAAAACTATCTTATCGCACTAGCCATTAAAAGTAGTGCAACAGAATATTAACATTCGCCAGTAGTAATAAAAGTTTTTTTTTCTTCAAGAGTACATAAATAAATCAATACGGCAATACGGGCTGCGGTGTTCCCAAGCTTAAAATTAACATACTTTCCGATAGCCAGGCGTCTATCAGGACATTGGATTCTAATGTAATGATCTCCACGACGGTATATGACGGTCGCAGATATCTTAACGAGGTGGCGAATTGACATAATGTTTGTATCAGATGAGTACCGGGACATACAGACAGTTCGGGCAACTGCAGAGCGGAACTCTCTAATGATTTCTCGACTTTGGGGATCCTTTTTGGCTACATGCAAACTTATAATTGACAATGCAATCGTGGAAATTGTCAACAGTAGCTGGACATCTTTGGATACGGAAAAAACGGTGCAGAAAATCTGACCAATTTTTGGATAGAGGCAGCGTGATAGCTCTGCTTAAATTCCGTAATTCTTACGGGGCNTGCAAAAAATCTGGCCATGTTTGGATAGAGGAAGCGTGGCAGTTCTGCTTAAACTACGGGGTTCTTACGGGGCATTGCATTATAGGAATGCATGCGAGGCGTATTGGTTTTGGACACCTTGTAAATAATTTCTGCAGAAGCTGTGGAGATAACGAGGAAGGTAAGACTATTCTTTACCTACTGTGTACATGTCCGGCACTTGGTCGGAGTAGAAAGATGCATTTGGTGCCTACTATATGGAGGATTTGGACGAATTGTCATGCATTGATATTGGCAATCTGAGTAGATTCATCTGAAGGCTCCGAGGTTTCTGAACTAGGAGAAAATGTGTGACTGTGGTATCACAATGGGCCCAATGTGTGGCCTAAGCGAGCCTGTTTATAACTCTAACAAGTGGACAGCCACTTCTACCTACCTACCTTATTTTGATCATCATATGGATAGTAAGCAAATACAAATTTTAACACAACAAATGTAACAAAATTTACATTGGAATTCCTTACAGATGTACATAATTGGCCATTACAACCCTTTAGTCGGAAATAGCTTCTCACACCACTTGTGTTTGTGTGTGTTAATTTTCATATATGAGTGGCGGGACCTACAGTTTAAAGTCGACTCCGAACGACAGATTTTTTTTTTTTTTTTGAGAAACTCAAAGTTCTTGCCAGAAATCTGTAAAGAGAAATCGCCGAAGAAACATACATACATACATACATAATTGGTCTATTACAACCCTTCAGTCAGGATTACAACCTAGTTTCTCACACCACTTATGTTGTGTTTGTTAATTTTATCCATATTGAGTGTTGAGTGGAGGGCCACAGTTTAAAGTCGACTCCGAACGACGGTTTTTTTGAAGAAACTTTTCATGGCAATTTTATTTACTCTCAGAGTTTTTGCCAGAAATCTGCTAAGAGGAAATCGCCGAAGAAGCATATAAATATATTTTTTCATATTTCGTTTTTAATGTCTGATCGGGAATACGAAACCCTAGCCTTTCGTCTAATAAGCTAACACACTGCCTACTAGACTACGGCCACTACATTTGGAATACCTTAGTGTAGCTAATAAGTTGGCCAACGACTGTCTATTGATTAAGAATTATTTTAATTGCATTAACTGAACTACTGCCTAATGTAGCGTGCAATTGCATGGTTGAATTATGCAATTCATGGGCCTTTATTTTATCAATTCAATTGTGATTATTTCTTTTTTGTTTTTGTTTTTGTTTGTCGCTGGCTGTGAATCCAAGCATATTACTTACGTTTTAACGTATTCATTGGTTGTTGCTGCCTGTTGTTGTTGTTTTTGAATAATCCTTTATTATTCTTATTTTCCTTTATTTTATGATCCATATTTTTTTTATATTTTTTTAACGCATTTTATTTATTTATTTAACAAAATTACACACTCTTTACTCGTTTTTTTTTTTTTTTTTTTTTTTTTTTTTTTTTTTTTTTTTTTTTTTCTTTTTTTTTTGTTAATACGCTGATTAATTTTATAAACGCAGTAATTATTATTTTTTTTTAATTTTTTTGTGTAATTAAAACGGTATTAAAGCTGCAAAAAAAAAGATCACGGGCAGTGTTTAACTTATTAATTTATTTCTATCGTCGTATATATTTGTCTGTAATTGTTTAAAAATTAATTACTTTCATGTGATATTTCTCTAATAATTTTATTTTAATTAAATCTCGTATTTATCGTTTCTTATTAATTATTTTGTTTTTTTTTCTGTTTTTATTGTTTTATTTTATTTGTGACTACAATATTATTCATTATTTATGATGTTATTTTGTTGCTGTATAATACAGCATTTAAAAATTGTTTTTTATTTTTATTTTATTTTCTTCTTATCATTTAATAGAATTTTTTTTTTGCATTTGTATTGTTTTGTTAGTTTAACTATGTTGTTTCATTTGTTGTTTTATTTAAACGCTTTTATTTGCATAATTAACCGCTCAGTACAGTTCAGTACAACTTTGGCTTTAAATTTCATTGCCAGTTTTAATGGCTTTCTCTTCGGTTTTTTTTTTGCCTTTTTTTTAATTTATTTTTAAAATGTTTAATAATTTGTTTTTCATTTGATTTTCGAAATAAATATTTAATATTTACCAGGCCTTAGTATTTGTCTAATCTATTATTTAATTTACGATTCGTATTTAATTGCTATTTAGAGCATAAATCTGCAAAATAAATAGAAAAAAACAAAAAAAAATTAAAGAGAATAGAAAAAGAAATTAATTATGGTTTATCCAGTGTGGTATTTTAAATATTTATTAAAATGCTACAAATAAATTCATAAATTCATGGCATATTTATTACCAATATGTACTCGTATACCCTAAGGCATTCACTTTGATCATGAGAGCTAAAGATCTTTTCAAATTGCCTGTTAACTTAGTTTTTCCCCGAACTACGTAACAAAGTCTTAGGATGCACACACACACGGAATACCCATACATTCACACCCGCCAACAGTTACAGTTCTTTCCAAGCTTCAATATATACTCGAGTAAATACATATTATTGGTCATTACAACCCTTCAGTCAGGATTATGGACCTAGTTTCTCATATCACTTATATGGTGCGTATTAATTTTATACATGAGTGGCGGGACCTCCATTTTTAAAGTCGTCAGCGAACGTCAGATTTCTTTGAGAAACTTTTCAAGATAATTTTATTCATTTCCACAGTCTTTGTTAGAAATCTGCTGAGATGATTTTGACGAAGAAATATTTTTTTATTTTTCATTTTGTTGGACATGCCTGCCTTAGAGTTCGGACCATGGCCTTACGTCTAGCCATGCCAACACACTACCGACTAAACTACGTCACCTTCCCCATACACAAGATATCGCAGGTTCCAATGAAATGATTGTAAAAAATGATGTCAAGGTTTGTCAATGCTTACTCATCGTATGCTTACTAATCATACGCAAACATGGGATTATTAAGCGCTCAGATAGAAGAAGTATTCAAGTGTACTTAGATATAATTCGGCCATGAATACTTCCGACAGCATATCTGCAGACCACAAAGAGGGAAATGTATTTTATCTCTCTGTACGTAATATTCTTGACGCCGTAGTCTAGTAGATAGTGTGTTGGCTTATTAGACGTGAAGTCACGGTTTAAACCCCAGGTCAGATATTTCCAACAAAACGTGTGATATGAGCAAATATTACATCGGCGACTTCCTTTCAGTAGTTTTTTTGGCAAAAATTCTGGAAGTAAAATAAAATTGCCATGAAAAGTTTCTTAAAAAAAAATCTGTCGTTTGGAGTCGACTTTAAACTGAAGGTGCCGCCACTCANCTCATGTATAGAAATTAGGGAAGCTAGCTCGTAATCCTGACTGAATGGTCGTAAGGTCAACTGTGTATGCATGTAAATTTAGATCCAATGCATACAAAACATAGGTGAAATTAAACAGGTAGACGGAAGAAGTATTTATGCTCACTTAGATTCAATTCGGCCATGGATATTTCCAACAGCAAATATGTGTATGTGATTGGATATCTGCCACAGCTTTTTCGTCTAATGTTGTCAGACAGAATGCCGTCAGGAGCTCAAGTTATTGATCTGTGTTGTTTGTAACACAAACACTTAAATTTGTAGGACTTATAATCTACATGAAGAAATTTGACTTAAAGGTAGTGCCGAAAGAAAAGTTTCCGGTCAGACAGAACAGGAACCAGGAACAAAAACCAAAAAAAAAAGATAAGTAGGCACCTCAGAAAACCTTAGAGACAACTAACTCATGGTGATCGGCATCAGGAAGGATAGGCAAAATAACAAAAATGCATCAAGAAACAATCTGTCGGCATCTGAGAAACCTTGGAGGCACTTACTCAATCTTATTAGCAACACGATCTCGCATAAAGCTCATAATCTTACTAAGTTTTAAGCTATTATGCCAAATATGAAACAAATAAGAGAAGAATGCTGCTACTTAATCCACTTAACCCTCTTGTACACGAAAATTATTATGAAGCACATGTTTCAAGTGCAAGTTTCTGAAACTTTTTACTGCTGCTGATATAAACAGAAAAACTCTTGAATAAACTCTTAATGCCTCAAAAAAATGCTTTCAATTTTGATTAATAAACTCTTATTGTCGTAAATTTAATCCCCCTTTATTGCTTAATTTTTAATTTAAAATCTGTTTTTTTTAAAAAGCCTTCAAACAAAATTTTTTTTTTTTGACAAAAAATTAATTTTTTGCTACAAATTTAATACGAAATTTAAGCTGACTTTCCGCTATCCTTCTGGCGGTTAATGAACCGTGGATTTTTCTTTTCTTTTCTTTGAAAACTGTGAACGGCATAGAAAAAAAAATCCTATAAAACATGATTGACATACAAAATACGATACGAAATGGAATTATTTGTTGTTGTGTTGTGTTACTCATGTCTGTTGATATGGTTGGCATACATACACAGTGATACTCGACATCAAAATCTAACAATTGATGAGACAACAAAACAAAGTTTTAGGAGAGAGAGAGAGCGATAATGATGGTGGAGAAAAATCCTAAAATCAATGAAACTTAATACAAGCGATTGTATTGTAGTTGGAAAAATGTGTCATAAAATATTATCATGGATGTGTTGTGTTTGTTGTTTGTTGTTTACATTTATATGGGTGTCCTGCTATGAATCAAAACAAAACAAGCACACATACAATGTAAAACAGTATTCGCTACAATACAACATTACTTGTATATTATATTGGAGCTTGGCGTGTATGTGTAAGGCTATAACACAGTCAGTCAGCCTCGTCCGCCTTTACAGTTTTATAAAGTTTTTCTCTAAAAAAAAAAAAAAATTAGAAAAAAATATGGTTGCCGTTTTTACTGTTATTGCCACATACGCACACACATACAGATACTAATAAATAAAGGCTGTTTTCAAAGGCTGTTTTCCACCACACAAGCAGTTCAAGGATCTTTATTTTTAGTTTGTTTTTTTTTCTTACTTGAATTCTTTCCTTTCTTTTATTTTTTCTCTCTTTTTTCTCTTGAGGTCATTAAAGTTCATTTGCTTTTAATGTTTTCGCAGATAAAAAAAAGACAAACAGCAGAACAAAATCTTTATAAAAAAAAATAATTTTTTTAATGTTTACACGGAAAGCATATTTACAGCATACGCCGATAGTTTTTCTATGAACAAAATTCGTCCTTGTAGAACATAAAATATGTTCAGTAAATTGAGTTTTTTTTTTAGGCAAATCTCATCGTTTTTAGTTGGTTGCACATTTTTGTTAATTTTTCGTAATTTTTTCTTTTGTATTTATTATTGACCACAAGGACAAAAATATTAGAAAATTATTCAATGAGAACGACTTTGAAAACGTAGGAAGAAAAAAAAGTGAAAACGTATGCAAAATTGTAAAATTAGCAGCCAGGAGATAAAAATATTTTCAAGCTGTGTAGTATGCTGTTGGCAAACTGAGTCATGAACAAACCTTGTATAAATTTGATAGAACCTGTATTGGCCTCCAAAATATTTCTACCTAGAAAATTACTACTGATTCGTACAACCAATAATGAATATTTTCTTTCGTTTTCCTTAGTAGTTTACAATTGAATTTTGGCCTACTGTGTACAAGACTACTTTAAGGTTATCAAATATTTTTAACATTGTCAATCGATTATTCGAATTCAGCTACCATAGCCTTTATAATCACGAATTTCTTCGGAACAAGGTACAGTAATTTAGATTTGATTTGTATGGCCATTGAATGAAGCAGAGAAACAAAATCCATGTCGGCTTACCGTGTTCTAGTCCAAAAGCATTTCCAAGAAATATTGCCGCAAATTTTGAATTTCTATTTCAGATTACTTACTTAATTGGTCACTACAATCCTTCAGTCGGGATTACGTCCTAGCTGCAAGTACTACTACAGCTATTACAAGAACAGCCTAAGTATTATTGGCAGGTTTTGATACAGGCTAACAAAGTCTAATTGTATGATTTTGAAGGCCACAACGGAATTATGGTAAACTCATAACGGTTGTATCGTTTGTCTGGTGGCATATTCATTTGCTGCGCGTACTTTGCTAAAATGGACAGGGCTGACCATGTTTGTAACTCATTACACTGTAATATAACAACGAACTATGAATATTTCATCATGACAACACTAAGCCAGACGAATTCAGACCAGCTTAAATCACCAAATGCAGCCAAGATTACTACTTCTTTCATTCGAAGGAGAATGCTTTCATTGAAATTCTCTTCACTTATCAAC
>QOCX01007566.1:0-10009 GCA_005959815.1 Sarcophaga bullata
AAAAAATTGAATATCAAGTCAGGAAACGCATTCAAACACAAAAAGACCTATCAAGACGAGTATTAGCAAAACAAAATCGTCTACAAAATTGGATGGAACATTTTAAAAGGCATGAGCTTTTAAGGAGGAATAATTAGAGAATTGTAAAAAATGTATATAAAAAATTTAAGAATTATAAGAATAAATATATCTCACCTTACGTCTGTACCCGCAATTGCTAAATATGTACCACTTTGATCGAAACATAAATCTTTTACTTCATAAGTATCGTCTAATTGTATAGTTTTGAAATTTTTTAGTTTACGCAAATCCCAAAGTTTAACACAAGCATCATCTGCAGCTGTCGCAAGATAATAACCATTCTCAGAGAACGATATTGCAGATATAGGCCCAGTATGCCCAGGAAAGTTTGCTACATTGCTTTGTTCTTTCAGATCCCAAATTTTAACTTGAGAATCGTCAGTACCAGTACCAAAAATTAAACCATCAGGATGAAATTGTGCCGTAGTAAGACCAACTTCAGCTGTATCAATTACCTGCAATAAAAATATTTAATATTGGAATTTAATGAGAAGAAATTTTATGTACCTTGGTCAATAAGCGTCCTGTTCGAATATCAGAAAAGGCCCAATGTTTATCTGATGATGTTGAAAGAATATAGTCACCAGTTGGATGCAGGGATAACCCAGTAATTGGACCATCATGACATCTAAGTAATAATTGCGTTTGCGAAGTTGGTACATTCCAAATACGTATTGACATATCCGGAGATCCAGTGATGACAGTATCTTCGTTGGGATGGTATATTACTTTGGTAATTTTTTTGGTGTGACCCTTAAGTATGGCAACAACTTGTTCAGTATCTTTGTTAAATACAGTAGCGTTTTTATCATTGCCACCAGTCAAGATTTTGCTATGATCAGCACTATTTATGTCTAATGCCAATATGCCAGGTATGGAAGCAGAATGTAATCCAGGATGCGAAGCTACAGTTAGGAAAGTTTTAATTTGATCTTGAGTTACCAGCTCTTCAGGTACAGTGCGACCTCGTTTTTTTCGTTCTTGTGTTAATACAGTAGCCTTATCTTGTAACTTCTGTATAACCTCAGCACTCATACCAGCTAATTCTATGGGCTGTGAAGCAAGACCGGCGGCCTCAGATGCTATTGCTGGTTGTGGTATTGATGTCGGCGCTATAGATGCTCCAATTCCAGCCTGGGGTTTCAACGTTGCCAACGCTTCACGTGCTGCTGCTA
Organism: Sarcophaga bullata; assembly: GCA_005959815.1. Lineage (NCBI taxonomy): Eukaryota > Metazoa > Arthropoda > Insecta > Diptera > Sarcophagidae > Sarcophaga > Sarcophaga bullata. Next base: position 1,257 of record QOCX01007566.1, read on the forward strand.
CTTCTTTATTAAGACGAGCTATAACACGACATGCTGCATCATGTTGATACAAAGCGTGAGAAAGTTCCTGCCGAGTAGTCTGTAGCTGTTGACGTTGTGTAAACGAATGCAACATTAGAGCATCCCATTCATCTTGCAGTGTTTTTAGTGTAGCGGGTATACTTGTGGCCGTAGGAGGCTTTGGTTTTACAATTGGTGGTGTTTTAATCTCAATTAACTCCTCCGCTTTCATCTCTTTTCCGGTAATAGGGTCACAGCCATTCTCTAATATATATTTCTCAATAATACGCTTTTCATAAATAGCACCTGAGTGTGGTGAAATAACAGGGATGTCTGGAACCTCATTTGTAACTGTAATGATTTAGAATTACCCATTAACATTTGCTATCAAAATACAATTATATTTACGAATATATTGAACATAACCTTAAATTTAACATCTAATTTTATTACTGAATAAAACTTACTCGAACAAATCAACGACATTATTACAAATTCTTCAGCTCGTAACACTTCAACATGACTAAGTATAATTATTTTAAAAGATATATTTATTATTTGACTTAACTTTAACTCTGCAGAAATTCGCGGCAGCAATCCAAAATGCAAATGTTTTTTTTTTTCTTTTTTTCAACTACAAATTAATGTTTACTGAGATTATTGCCAGTACAATTTAAATAAATTCTAAGGGTTACCAACACAAAACTTTAAAAATTGCATTCAGTTGCCCAGGAATTACAAGAAATCATTGGTGAATGTCTACGATTCTGCAAAGCGATATCGTCTTATTACAGTCAAGGTCTACTCTCCGCTGTCTGTACATCCAATCGCTAAAGACTATGGGATCAGGTGCAAAACACAAGAAATTTAAACTACAGTAATGTACAGTTAATGTTGCAATATTATTTAAAAATTATTTATATACTTGATATAAATAAACATTCACAATAATTACACCTTTCATCTGCTATAAATGGAACTGCAACATTAAATAAAATGAAGAGCATTGTAGTTAAATATCATTAAATTATCAAGGAAGCGGTCAAAGGTCTTGAAATATATTTGGACATTTTTTATATTTATTGAATTTTTCATATAAGTAAAAGGTCTATAAACAATTACATATTTGGACCTACGGTCTCTTAAGTGGGAAATAGATTTGTTGATCATAGTACAGTCAACTAATTAGTACTGCAAGCTGTCAAAAATTAGAAAGACTTTCCAAGTTAGTTTCAACAGCAATTACATAGTCGTAGTAGGAGCTTAAATGGGCAAAAAGAGCCAGGACGAACTTTATAAAGGTGGATAGAAGACACAACAAACTCCATTAACATTAGTTTTATAAACAAAATAAACGTGTATTTTGTAGCTGTTTCCTGTGCGCTTAATGTTAAATGAAATTCGCCGTATAGCTGAAATAACCAAAGACGAAGTGATATAATGAATTTAATTGGTATTTTATGCAAATTTTCTCCCTTATTTTTTAAAATTAGATTGAAAAAAGCAAAATTGATATGCTCAAATTTGTTTTCAATAAAAAACGCCAAATCAATTTAAAATATATTTTAATGATTTAAATTAAAAATAAGTTAATTATTCGGGTGGTTTTTTGTTAATTTATTTATGATACGGTCGAAGATGATTTGTAATATGTTAACCATGCTGTATGTGCTTATTATAGCTACCGACATGCTGTTTTCAACAGTCTGTCAATGACAGATTTTGAACAAAGCCGTATAAAAAACACCATTAGGTGCTCCTTCCACTACAATTAGATCGATTAGACTCATCATAACGATAAAAGTTTGGATTTTGATTTGATTGAAGGATTTGAAGATTCTACAATTTCCGTCAATTAAAAAAAAAAGAAATATGTATACTTACTACAAAAACCAATAACTACACCATTCGTGTTTTGTATGATGACGTCTAACTAATCTGAAGGCTAGAAGTCTTTTTATTTAGGTTTTTATTTATTTCTGAGGGTATAGATTCCAATAAGTTTTGTTAATATATTTTAAACTTCCGTTTAATTTATAGCATGTTTCTGTAGGATTCATGATTTTGTTTTCCATGTATGGAAAACACAAACAGTTTTCAAATGTATTCTATACAAATAGATGTTCGTTCGAAACCATTCTCATTACACCCATTCGTAAGAGCATAAAGCGTTTTTTAAAAGTCAAAATATTACATTCATATATAATTTGTATAGAATATACCGAAATAACGGCGGCAATTCCGTGGCAACACATAGTGAAGTTGGATGCAAAAAACGACGAATGTAAACAAAGAAAAAAGGTGGGAACATTTAAACAGTTAAAAAACAAGATTTTTAGGTATATGTTCTAAAAACCTTGCTTTTAAGCCGAAAGTCCATACCACGTGTATAATGCGACCTTGCGGTACATATGTGTGAACCAGTGTAATTGTTTGTGACAAGTTACAGAGTAAAATGCATGGAATACATAGGCGCATGGAACGGAAAAATTAGGTTAGTCCATACCATGCATTTCTCCCGTTGTATGAGTTTTTCTTTATTGCAAATTACACACAATGCGTTATATGCGACAGATTTTTTTTGATCAGCTGTTGTGGTAACTTAAGGAGTAAAAAAAGCAGTTTTGGAAAAAATGGAAAAATCAAGTTGTGATAAAAGGAATTATATGAATTTTAATTAAATGTTTCTGAATTTACAAATATGATATTTTGTGCTGCATACATTTCGGTTACGTTACATTACATTTCTATAACCATTCATATTGCTTTATACATAACAATATCGATCAGCTGTTTTTATGTTGTAGGTACATTCCGTTACGGTCTGCTAACTAAGCCTTAAAACAGAATTGCATTGCGTTACAAATGCCCTTTTTGATCTTTCCTATTTATTCAAAAATCTTTTTAATCTTTAAATACTTATCTTTGGGATTCTAATGTGCATGAAGAATTATAAGAATGTTTTTTATTATTAGTATTATTATATCAAGGGGTAGCGTTTTACAATTTAATAAAAAAAAGGGAAAAAATCACTTTGAATAGAACAATATTCGACAGTTTACTTATAAGTTAATTCCATAAATATTGACTCAGATTAAACCAAAATTGTAATATTCTACAGTTTACAAGAATAGATATTTATAATAACATAAGACTTTAGAAGAAAATATAGCTTTTTCCAATTAAGACTTAAGTGATACTTTTTCAATTTTGCATTACTTTGACAAAACTCTGCTGTGTACAACTGTCTTCGTGCAAATGCCTGCATATGAATTTTTTTGAATTTTTTGTATTCATGTGTGTGTTTTGCTTTGTATTCTGTTTCGTTTTTATATAAATTTTTCGTTGACAGATGTCACGAGTTTAATGTTTCTATAACTACACACACGTTATTATGACAACGTACGTTACGTTTTTTGCGTTTGGCTAACCAGCGCATAAATTATGTTTAGGAGGAGAATCAATTAATTTTATTTCTTTTTCATTTAATATTCTTCATTTAATATTAAGAAAAATAATTTTGTAATTGTTATTGCTCTAGAATTAAAAAATTCTTAAAACGTTCATTTTTAAAAAACCGGTGAATCAAAAACTTTTTTGGTGCGTTGAGCAAGAAGCAAAACCTAAAACTGAACTAAGGATATATATATTATATATTAGCGATGTATTCAAGCAAACAATAAGAAATTACAGTTGCAGAATTTTTGAGAAAATTGGTTTACATTACACTTATTGAAAGTAAAAGTTTTTATTAATTTCGTTTCTATATTTGAATTTGTGAGTGTTTGGAGTACAGAACTAAGTGTGTTAAATATTTTAGGTAAACATCGCAAATATAGGTTAGTAACAACAAGAATTAAATGAGAAAGTTAATATATGTATATATTTAATAAGTTAAGTTAATATATATAATTTTATATATATTTTTAAGTTATTTGCGAACAGTGTGCTGATTTTTTGTTTTTTTTTGTCTTATTAATCTATTAATAGCCAGAAAATTACGAATGCCCAATTAATTGATTTGAATTGAGGCAATTAAAATTGTTAAACTTTAAACAATAATTTCCTGAAAATGATATAAAGCAATCTGATTGAAATTTGAGACTCTAGCTTTTTATTTCCCACCTTTGTAATTTTTTTGTAAAAATATTAGTATTACAACAACTAATGTAGAGATAGTATTTATCCAAGTTAAGCCGGATTCACCCATGGTTTCGGAACAAAATGTTTGGAGAAGACGCACAGGAAACAGAGGCGTCTGGAAGGATGTGCTAAAGCAGGCCTAAATCCGAAAATCGGGTTGTTAATGGCCAATTAAGTATGTAAGTAAATATACTTGAGAGAGAAAAATCTTATAAAGAGCATAAATTATTATTATTTTTTTTTTTCAGGAGATGTTTGTTTGAAGTAGATAACTATGAACAACATTCTGGAGAGAATAAATTAAAAACGGAAGTATAAACCCTAATAAGTTTAGGCATAGTTAAGAAATTATTAATTTGTTGAATCTCTCTCTCTCTCTTGGCCGGCTGTAGAAGTAGTGTTAAATGAGAGTAAGCACCACATTTTATTTGATAAAAATATACAAGTCATTAATAAAAGTAGTCATACAAAAATTTTACTCGATTTGAATAAAATTAATTCTACTCCAAATTACAAAATGCTGTTTCTAATCAAAACTAATCTTTTATTTGACGCTCACTTTATTGACTTCACATGTATTACCCATCGTCCAAAGATTTTAGTTTATTTGGTGTTGTGGAGGGGTTTTTAGTGGTCATATAGTTAAAGAGTGTCCAAAATTCAAAGATGATTGAATGTAAGTACCAAGGTGATTATTAAAACAAAATGTCTAAAAGACAATTAACTTTTGATAAGTCCCGATTCACGTTATAAAGTTTTCCATCAGAATTTTTCTTTTTAAACATTTTGTTCCAGTATTCCGTAGGTGCATTTCATTGGCGTAGATAGCCAAGTTTGGGGGTGGGCGGGTACTTAGCATTCACAGAATTTTGATTATACTTTATAATAATTATTTTTATTTAAAAAGTAATTTCCATAGCTTTCAGTAAATTTTTGGGTTAAAATTTATTTGTGCCATAAACATTTTTTATGTAGTTAAGATCATTTCTTTCCAAATATTTTTTAAGTGTTCCATATGTAGCTAAATGTAACCTTTAGAATGTAATTAACAACTGATTGAACAGATATGAATGACCGAAACTAACATATTCTAGATTCACTCACTAATATTTTTTAGTTCTTTTCAGTTGTAGATTTGAATTTCAAACAATACAGCATTAGTGACGGGGAAATGACCGGTCTTTTGATTATCATACTTAATAGCGTCAAATATATTCTTGACAATATCTTTTATAAGAAAAAATTTCATTTAAGACAAATTTTAAAATAAATCTTAATCGTGTTGTTGTAAAATTCTTTAAAAGTGTTAAAAATGAATACTTCGGAAATAAGGAATGAAAAAGGCATGACATTAACAAATTAAGAATATTAAAAAAAAATTAAGACAAAAATGAAATGAATCAAAAGAATCAAGTTCAATATAAAATGACTAATAAATGTTTGGAAATATGAGTATAGTTTCTTTGTAAATCATTTGTCTATTATTTAATAAATGTTTCTTCTAGATCGTTTTAAAACTAGAGCCGCTGACGCATTTAAGATCAGTGAAGGATTAAGCGAAGACTAAACGCTAAGGAGTGCGTTTACCACACCACTGGCGAAAAATGACGATAAACAAATTTCATAATAATAATAAATATAATAAATTTTATTTTTTATTCAAATATCAAAATGCTAACTATTAACACTATTTAATTATGTATCAATTTGGGAGTCAACTGTGACCCATACGCACGTGGCTCAAGTTTAACTAGTTAACTGTAACCAAATTTCTATTCAACTTACAGTAATGTTTATATCAACTGTGATTTAAGAACAGCAGCAGAGTGAACAGGTTAGGTATATGTTTTATAGTTGAAAGGATTCATGTGTTAGAAAGAGAAGGAGAATCAAACGTACAGAAATGTTTACGTCAAGTTTATCATATTTACCTCATTGACTTGATGGGAACGAGTGATGTGTTTATACATAACAAATGACGGTCAAATGACTAGTTCTGGTAGGGAAACTGATTATGTTTTATAAAAACTAAGTGTACTTAAAGATGATTTAAAAATTATTGCATAAAAATCCTATATTAGAAATTCTGAAAGTTTAATAGATTTTTAGAATTTATAATTTGCTCTTCAGACAGGGATGCAAACTATTTACAGATCTTACTGGTAGAGCTTTTGAGAAAAGAGATTTGACTGGTACCAATCCAATGATATTGCCAATGTTATGTCTAGCTGTGAAAATGAATTACAGGAAAATTTTAAAGCTTCAAATCCTCAAGTTGTTTTCATTTACTGTTTATCTCACAAATTAAATTTCGTGTATTTTTAATATAATTGAGGCATTACATGCCTACTTCTCGAAGTCCATGAATAACAGTAAATTTAAAAAAGTTTGTTAATCTCTTGATTCATAATATTTTAGTTAAAAATCTCTGTACTACTAGATAGAGCTGTCGATATACAAATTGCAAACCTATTATTAGCAATTTTGTTCTTATTGAAGATGCCTTGAAAAATAATGTAAGCGGTGGTCCCATGGATCATTTATTCCGACGTAACACTAGTATTTCTCGCAGAGCATATCTGTTTGGGGTCGATTGGCCAGTGCATCGTACGCTTATTAGGGACAGAATTTGTTCTTTAGTCGGACTATCCGTATGCCTTTCCTGTCATATCTGTTATACACAAACACTACTCTCTCTTTCTTCTTTCCCATTAATAATTTTCCTAGGCCTAACACAATGCAATGCATTAGTTGTCCCCAGCTAATGAGTGGTGTTCGTAAAAAAAATATGATAGAGCTTTTTCTCTTAACTATCGGTTATATTCAGGTATTTGTAGCATTATAATTATACTTTAAAATGAATGTTACAACAACAATAGTGAAGATGCATGAGGAAAGAGAAAATTTACATTTACATGGTATTCTAATCCCACGCACTTGGTGCAAAAATATCATTTGACTACGTCATTTGAATTTACCAGTCGCAAGTGTTTCAAAGTAAAAGTTAAACAACAAAACAAATATAGATCATAATTTGCTTCGATTTGGATTAATAAAAATTGTATACTTTTAAAATTCGTAACGTACGATATTGTAAGTAGTGGCTTTACAAATTGCTAATTGCAATCTACAGACACTGAGTGTAAGATTATTCAAATGCCGATTTTTCCACTTCAATTGAAATATTTAAAAAAATTTTAATGCAGTGGAAAGACATACTCCCATCAGTACCGACAGTAGCCTAAACATTGTATCCCATATGTAAAAATTACCTGTATAATGCCTATATAGCACCTATATATGGACTCTTTACTTAAGAGAGTAAAGCTATTCCTATTCACAATAGGAAGCGTTGGTATATATTTTTTAGCAGTGCCCTAGCTGTATACAAGTAAATGCCGCACAATATATGTGCTTGCATATGCCATGCAAAGTTTGGTTTTCTGTTGGAGACCTGTTTAAAAGTTATTCCAATGTTTCCAAATACTTATCAGTCTGCTGTAATGTACTGGATGAAAATTGTATGGCTGAAAATTGTCAGAATTGCGTGTGACATAATCTTTAATATCTGTACACTTCTATACAAAAATGGGAAATGGTGTTTAACGTTAACATATGCGATCGCTTCATTCATTGCTTAAGAGTAATATGATAAAAAAAATGCGTCACGTACGATATATCACAAATGATTTTAAATTTTGTTTATAAGAAAATTATCAACGACTTTAGGGTGGAAATAACTGCTGGCCATTGGTGTGACTACCGCAAGGTGGTGATCATCCTAAATGAAGAGTCTCTCCTGCTTATCAACATCCGCGGAGGCGTGATAAACTATGGCTTCGACTCAATTGAGAGTCTATAAACCAGACTCTCGAGCAGCCTTATAGCCCTTCTGACCCCGTCTTGGAGTCCAACAGCTCGAACCCTACTATTAAGGATGTTAAATGTAGGAGTGTGTGCAGCCACTCTTCATGAAGCTCCTCGACAGGTAAAATATCCAACTCAGAGCTGATTGGACATTTTTTGACTGCATTAATATTGACGTGATGCAGATGCTGAGAGTAAGTAATCTGCAACATTCCAAAACTACTTCCGCCGCTCTACTCCTCTGCCTAGCTGTCAACGACGCGAAGCTCGTACTAGTCCAGGAACCCTGGGACCTAGATGACAGAGCAAGCGTCTATCGCATCGTGTTTGTGCAGAATACTGGTATGGCTTAGGGCTTGTATAATGGTAAAGACTAACACTAATGCTTTTCTTCCTTTTAGGTACGACGACACACCGTTACTATGGTCATCGAGTTAAACTCGAAGGCCATCTGGATCTCGACATCATATTATGCGCACGACTATGGGCTCTCCCCCTCAAGAACCCATTGGCCGATTGGTAGCCGATGCTAACTCCAATCATACGATACGCGGAAGTTCCTGTATCAACGAACGTGGTGAGTGCCTCTTTGACTTTATTAGTAATAAGGCAATTATAGCCAATCGTGGTAAAAAACCAACCTTTCCTAATTCGAACAGAAGGGAAGTATTGGCCATCAACTTCATCAACTCGGATTTCTCTAACTATCTTAGGGATTGGTATGTATCTCAGATCATATATAC
>QOCX01007568.1:0-10006 GCA_005959815.1 Sarcophaga bullata
GTTGTAGAAAGGAATCATGTCCTCTGGTTATCCATAAATGGCCATATTTGTGCAGGCCCTCTACATTGTTTTCCTTAGTGAATAAGTGACGTCCATGTAAGATTTGTCCTTACCGCAGTAATTTCAATACAGTGTTCGAGTTGGTGTACCAGCTGTCGCAAGTGTATGAAGTTAATTGTTACCCCCAACTATGCTGCTGTCCTCATACACCTATAAGGCAGTTGACTGCCTCGCTTTCTGCTCCAAAGATATGTGCAACCCGTGGACCATTTTAAATGTGGAGTTATGTACAAAACTGATAGTCTGACACTGAATCTATTAGCGCAGGTTCTCTTCTTTTCTACTTGGCTGTTTACTTTAGTTTAGAGAACTTATGTGGAATATAGCTTCGTTCAAGTGTGCGTCACGGCTTCTCTGGGTGTAGCGAAACGGGCATTTTTCCCTGGCTGTGGTTTGTGGTTTGTTATTCTTATTCGCATTACGCCTTGTGCCTTTAAGAAAATGGCATAAGACAAGCGGCTTACATCTCATTTTGATTTTCCCGGAACTAACTCCACGTGATATGACCATGCTTTCCAATCGCTAGTAATGAATATACAATACGGCATGAGCTGTGTGGTCCATAGTGCCGTTTAACTGCAACCACATGGCGTTCTATGATCCAATTAAGGTCAAAAGAAGTTGGTAGTCATCGATTTATAATGCTCGCTATTGTTAGCGAAGGCCTGTCAATGTCATTCTCCAAGAAATATAAACCAAAGACTTTTTCGAAATGAATTGAGCGTTCTTGGACCCCAGGTGTATTGGTCTATCGGGACTGAAATTTTCAGAATTTTATTCGTTCAGGCACGTTTCATCCAACACAGTTATTTTTTGTTGAAGATTTAAGCGCCAGGTTGCCTTTCAGATACATGTCAGAAACGTAAAGTCGTTGGGTGCGTGGAGTGAGCGTGGTGGTGCGTTTCAGTCCCGGATTAACTTGAATTTTGTATCGTGCACGAAACAGAGATTGTGGTTCTGCGAAGATTGCCGCCAGAATCGATGGTTTCGTAGTCATCTGCCACACTGGCCACAACACAGCGCAATGGTTCTAGCAGATATTTGGGTTTCGTTGACTGTAAGACCAGTCGGGTTTGACTGAACCAGTGAACTCGATTTATTCTACCCGTGATGAATGGTCTCTCGCTGAGTTCCCGAACCAGAATACCCATTTTATTAATTGCTCTATTTGTTCTTAGCATTGCCTCACACCGTCCTGTGATTTTGGCGTAAAACCGTTTTGGGAGTAACTGACAACTAATTCTGTCAGAAATAGCCTTCAAAGCAAGATGGCCGATACCTGGGATGGATTTTAATGCGACCATCAACCCGAACTACACTCATTACAATGACTCTTGGCGTTGCCTTATGTCTGGTGCAAGGTAATGGCTATACTCAAAAACCGATGTAATCCTCTCGGAATGTCCAGTGCGAACTGAAGAATACTCCATACAGCCTGCAATGAGAGAGCGAGAGCGCGCGAGTGTGTGTGAGTTAATTCTCATCGAATTGATAAAAGTATTGGGGATTGCGCCGTTGGAGTTTTGCTTCTCAACTTAGTTAAGTTGTATGGCGTAAAACATTCTAGATGCGTTCATATCACAGTCGCGTAAGCAAACAATTGAATTCCCGCAAATCATTTGCGATTTAGAATACGGACATGTTACACATCATGGTGCCAGATATTTCTTTCTTAAAGCTTCTTTTTACTTGGATTGATCCGGGGGGCGGCCCCCGGCCCTGGGTGGGGGCCGGGTGCGCGGCGCCCCGGGGCGCCTCGGCCCCGCGGCGGGTGTGTGCGCGCGGGGGCGCGGCGGGGCGGCTCATAGCGAAGCTGCACAACAACATGATGTTGTGAGAGCAGTGTTCATCTGACTAAAGAGTTGTAGTTATGATCAATTAAATTTGAAAAATATTTTCGTTTTTCTCGCACAAGTTTGACAAAATCCCTTGAGATATTGCTTCATTTGCCTCTCAACGTGCATTGTGTGTGTGTGTGAATTTATTTCCGTTAATTAAAGACTTGATTGGTTTTGTACCAGCCCTTAATGAGCATTTCGTTCAAATGGTGAATGTAATTCGTGTTAAAGATGGTGTGAAAATTGTGCTGCTCAAGTGTTGTAATTACACGAATGCGTTGTCTTCACTCAACCATCTGATTGAAAGGGGGAAAGCCTGTAACTTGACAACTGGAACAAATCATAATTCCACACAATTTTTTTTTTGGTTCATTGAGAGTAGAAATTTTTCAAAGGAATTTTAGTTTTAACTTCAACGATTTTTAAGAATTTTGTGTTAGCGAGTCTTACTTAAAGCTTAAAGACTTAAAGTGAGAATGCAAAACGAAATATTGTTGGAATGAATTTCCTTTCTAATTAGCTCTTCGTAGTTAATTTCCTTTATCTTGTTAATATGATTTTTTCGGCTATAAGTCCACAGCCGATTATGTTTTCAACTAGGTTAACTAGGTTAGTTATTAGCTAAAGAACTCCTGCTTTAGGTACGAGGTCCCAGCTTATAGCTCATCTTTAGGCCAGTATGTGATACAACCCGGGATTAAATATTCTCAAGGGAAATGAGTGTAAAATCTGTCTATTGCAACAATCTTTATATTTTAGAGAGCTAAGAAGACAGAGCAGAAAGTACGAGTTAAAACCTGTATCTTTTTAAACAAGACAGGCGGCACTTGACCCTTATTATGAGAAAGATGAATCTCTTCCCTTCCAAACCCACAGCTCTCTGCAAATGTTAATTGATGAACTGACAAGTGCCTACGGTCGTATCTTCAAAAAAAAAGTGGCCATGAAACTACGTTGCGCAATGGTTGGCTATGCAAGATGAGTATTCCTTCCGTATTCATACCTGTGCAGCAGGGTTAGCAGTATAATACGTACTGCTGCCAACGAGATGCATTGTAAATTGAGTGGGGGTAATATCCAGCTTTAACTTATAACATGTCTGAGTTGTAGAGCTCCGTACCGGCCTTGGTAGTACATCAGTCGAAATCCACTATTGAGAAATCTTCACAACATAATGGCCGAGGACATACGTCGTAGGGACTTAACCGCAGCCATACTGTCAGAGGTAAGGTCATGATATTTTTAAAGAAATCCTGCCACCCCCAAAAACTTTGCGCAGCTTTCAAAATGGTCATGACTTTCACCTGGGAAACACTGCAATATTTAGGCTCTATTCACTTTCCTTGCCACATAACCCTCACAAATGGAGGCCGTAGTGATCCTTGTAGTAAAAGTTCCACATGAACTTCATAACTGTTACACTAACATTGCCTATATCAATCACAATCGCCGTAGTCCAGTAGGTAGTGTGTTCACTTATTAGACGTGAGGCCACGGTTCAAAACCCCAGGTCAGATACCCCCAACAAAACGACTTTGGTAACTGTTTCTCAGCAGATTTCTGACATAAATTCTAACAGAAAATAAAATTGCCATGAAAGAGTTTCTTAAATCTGTCGCTCGGAGTTGACTTTAAAATGTAGATCCCGCCACTCACTCAAGTACAAATTGACACATACAACATAAGGTGGTGTGAGAAGCTAGATTGTAATCCTGGCTAAAGGGTTGTAATGACCAATTATGTATGCATGTATGTGTGTTTTTATAGCTTTACAAGTTAAAGGTTGGGAATCTTCAAAAGACATTGGTAGCTCGGCCTATCCAATGGGCACGATTCGCCGCAAGACTTACTCTCGGCTTGCTAAGCACATACGTACTAAGCCCAACATCGTTCGTCACACATCCAACCATTCACCACCCCCGGGACCACAATCAAGAACTACTTCAGGGAGGAACGGGGGGGTTGGTGATTCAGCAAGTGCTGCCTTCCAATTCTGCTGACCTTGCTCTCTTAGCCAATCTTTGCTGCATTAATAAATTCCTTGCACACACACACACACACTGTGTTCCAAATGTCGCATGAGCTTAACATCAGGTTAACTACATTGTCGTGCGTTACCTGGTATCCTATTGTTCTTTCCAGGCAATTTCGCTGATCATCATATATCGGGCAAGTAAAGAAAACATGCTCCGTCGTTTCCCTTTCATTTCTGCATTCAGAGCATGCTTCATCCATGTCGTGACCATACTTAAAGAGATATGCTCTGTAATATCTATGGCCGGTTAGCAACTGCATCTGGTGGAAGTTCACCTAAACGTGTTTCCTCTTGATCAATTCGCCTATACTCGGTATGAGCCTGTAGGTCCATNTACTCGGTATGAGTCTGTAGGTCCATCTTCCCTTGATGGAATTAGACCAGTCTTGCTGCCATCTATCCATAGCATCATCCAATAATTGAACAGGATTCGATGTATGTATGTATGCATGCATATCAAGAGCCTCAGCAAGTTTCCGAATGTTGTTTAAAGCAGCCTCTATGTTAACTACAGCTGCCAGAGAGTAATGTTGGTATGTCAGAGCTTTTCCACTACAGTGTCAATCTTGCTTTGACATGTCGTGCATGATGATGATTTGGCAAAAGAGACTGAATAAATTACAATTTATTTGGCAGATGTTGCATCAACAAGATGGCCGTTACTACTTACTACTTAACTTACTTAATTGGTCATTACAACCCTTGAGTTAGGACTACAACCTAGCTCCTCAAACCACCTATAATTTTATCCATGAGTGTTTCGCATAATATTTTGCCATTTAAACGCTTGTCTTTCATTCCATGTTCCATTTCTGATTAGGCGTAGCAATAATTTTAATTTTGAAATTTGTGAGCAGCCATACGCGTACTGTTATGTGGCAAGAGAATAATTATTTGCATTTTTTCTTTAAAGCGTTTTCGGAATACTTATTACTATCACACGTAAACAGAAGAGACACATATTTATGCGGTTACTTTCCTAAACTTTTCGCATCTTAAAATTTATTGGTTTTAGAAGGAGAGAAATGGGAATTCACCAAAACCAAGTGAACTTTTATAAGCGAAATTATGACAGCTGACAACTTATCAACTGTCAAAGTTCAGAAATCCCTTTTGAAGGTAATGGTTACGATAACTGGAGACAAATTTTATACCAGACTCAATAGGGAATATTGTAAGCTGATAAACTAGCTCCATGTCTCCTTTATAAAACTAGTAGACTCTGGGATTTAGGGAAATTGATTGCATCGAAACGTAGTATGAAAAATGAATAGGGCAACCTGAAGGATGCATACTCTCTTAAGAGAAAGTGCTTTCTGTGGCCTTTAAATGAATCGAGGACATATATTGGGCCAAAGATGGGATTTTTAGTCAAAGATTAAAATATTCTGTGACCATGGAGAAACTTGCTGAAAGGTCAGGTCAGGTTAGGTCGGGGGGTAGCTTGCCGTTCACAGGCAAGTTCACTTGGTGGTCCATATATCCCATTGTGTTATCCAATGTAAGCTTAATCCCCCTTGTAATACAAACATACATACATAATTGGCCATTACAGCCCTTCAGCCAGGATTACGGCCTAGCTTCTCACACCACTTAGGTTGTGTGTGTTAATTTTATACATGAGTGGCGGGACCTATAGTTTAAAGTCGACTCCTTTGTCATGATCCGCTATTGGTGGGTTTGAATTAAGCGGAGTTCCGGGAGAAATCGCCCAGTTCCCTCAGTGGCAAATTCGCCACCACAGCCAGGTTTTTCCAACGTTCTGTCACCCAAAAACCGAAGACGTTTGTGCTTAAAAATGAAAAGTGTTGCATCGATTCTGTTGCCTCCACATCAAGTTAGCTTCTGCAGTAATTCTGGTTGGGTAAATCTAGCTTGTCAGCGAAATTGAACTCGATGTTATCTTTCAAGTAAAAGTTGGTGTCATCCAACCGTGTTTCACAGGACATAGCTACAAAACCCCCGGGTGCCACTCGTTTGCTTATAAAGTTTAGCTCGAAACTATTATAGGAATGTGATATGCTGAATCAGCTAATCAAATGGGTACATTTATTAAACTTTTGCCGGGAGGAGTGCCCGGGAGAGTCGTATACCCCTGTCAATAGGGTCAGAAGCTTCTCTATTGAAATTAAGACGTGTTTGGAGAGTGGTAAGACCTTGGCGAGGAAAATTATCAGGAGACAGGGAGTCACTTTCTTAAAGCAAAAATTGGGGTTTGTCTTATATGGATTTCTAAACTTTTGAATAATGTCGTCACATGTTGAGCTTTTTTGGGTTGGTGAGTAACTCACAGTATAAAGTGCAGGCAATATCACTCAGACAATCGGCAAGACATCCACCAGCGCGCGACATAGGGTTGAAGTTTGAGCTCTCTCGCCCGGGAGCGCGGGTAGGTGAGTTATACGCACGTTAGCGGGGGTGAGTTTGCAGAGTAGCACATTGACGAGTCTAACACGAAGTTGTGAGCGGACTAACGATGGGCAGTGGGAACTACGCGTTTTCTCAGTACCTGATGAATGGTTACGGCATTAGGAAAAAATAGAAAACTATTGTATTACATGGGCCTCAAGTGTCCTAACTTTTGTTTTTGTTGATAAATAAACAACTCCCTCTACCTACCTATCTACCTAATCAACATAAGTTTAGTATACTTCTGCCAATGACAATTCAGTGACGTTGAGGAACGTCTAAAGAAGTTAACAATTACAATCCTATTTATCGGAGACTGTTCTTCTTAAACCCAATATATTTTGGTTACAATCTCAATGAGCCCTTTTTCGTAAAGGAAACCGCCTATCAGTTCCCTAAGTTAATACTTTGATAAGATACTTATAACCTGTATGCCATTAATGTACCAAGCTGCGAATCCTGGGCACATATCAGGAGCATGTGTGTGAAGATAAATTGGAATTTGAAAATCCATGACGCAAACCACAAATTTTAGCAGTGCCACATATAGCGTTAAGAGAGCAAAATTTTCTCTTAACAGACCTAGACCTCGTAATATGCCCTAGAAGAATTAAGCTCCTATTAAGCAAGTGACCTTCTTCAGATGGATACTGTTAACCTTTAACAGTGCTCTGTTAAGGGTAAATTTTGTTTTGTTAGGAAGCACATTGGCTCTGTTAAAGCCAAATGTGGCGGTGCTAAAATTTATGGATTGCGTCTTGGATTTTCAAATTCGAATTTAACTTCACACACATATCGGGAGCTGGGCAAAGAGTTTGTTTAGAACGAGTTTGTTTACTTGAAGTTTATCGGGGTAAGAGAGTTGAAAGAGACTTACAAGGATATTTTATATAGATGAGCGCATTACAAGAAATCGTATGGTTGAAGTGCTTTCCTTACATGCCAATCATCGTTCTTCTCCCAAGTGACACAATTTTGGCCTTATAAATATTGACTTAAACAACAGGGGTTAACCAACTGACTCATGATTTAAATAAAAAAAAATGAGAACAATTTGTAAATGTTCCCGAGGTAATGTAATTAAAAAACATTTACTTGGCTACTCTATCCTTTCGTTATAGAAAACGTAAGGATAACAAAGAAAAATTCTGCTCAGAAGTAACTAAAACCCCTTTAAAAAGGGGGGTAAAGGTAAAGCTTCCAAATAACAATTAAGACGTGGCCTTAAGGTATTTTTAATTTTCAATTGAACAAATAAAAACTGATTCTCATAAAAGTTAATTGAATGGAAATAAACAATGAAAACTCAAGTATTTACTTGAATTTTCTAAAGGCATGACAAAATATTTTCTACATTGCGTTACATGCGTGCCCCACGTACATTCACGTCTCTCTCAATCGTTTCACCGTGAATAGAGAACAAAAAAACGTAACCGTATTTGGGGTTTGTCGTCTTACAATTGTAAGAATATGTTGAAAAACCACATTATCACGTAATTAAGATATAAAATTTAATTAATTTTTGAAAATTTCAACAGGTTAGTGTATTGTGTATGGTAGAACGGTATTTTATTTACTTCTTTATCAAATGTATTCATGTGCGCTAGTGTGTGTGCTTGTGTGTGTGTGTACAATGCTATTTAAGTTTANTGCAACAATTAGAGTTTGGGGAATTGTAACGGTATTGTATTGTAAACACCACTAGCATTTGTATTTGAATTTGTTAAATATCGCGAGTATTGTTTTCAAGGTCATCAGGATAAGCCCAGCCATGCAATATATTCGTAGTTAAAAAAAATTTAAAATGCTTTAAGCCATCATTAGCTGTAAGATAATGCTCCTGAACCATTACAAAATAATTTTCTTTTACCATAAAATTATTGCGGTTTAACAGCACAGATGTCGTCCCCTCCGATTAATTCATTACTTTCAAGACCATTGTACCCATTGTACCCAATACACTCATGGATTTCGTAAACGGCAGTAGAATTTACTTTCTTACTTAATTGCAGATTACAACTCTTTAGTCAGGATTAGAACCTATCTTCTCATAATTTGCATGTTGTTCGTGTTAATTTCGGGACCTTACAGTTCAAAGCCGACTCTGAACGATAGATTTTTGAGAAACTTTTCATGCTAATCTTAGTTAGTCTTCGGATTTTTGTCAGAAGACTATTGAGAATAGCCGAAGAAATATTTTTTCATATTTTGTTTCATTTAAGATGTCTGGGCTGGGGTTTGAACCGTGATTTCATATCCAAAAAGCCAATACACTTGCAACTAGACCACGGCGACTTCACTGATAAGAAGAACAGTATAGAAAATCCCGGACACAAGGCTCACAAAAAGTCTAGCTAATCTCCAAAGGAGTACACTCAACGTGGTTGCTGATTACTAAGTATTGCCATTGCGGGGCAATCGATTTCTGCAGAATTTATAGAGATGAGGACAAGCAGGCGATTCTTTTTTATTTATTGCGTTCATGGGGGACGCTCCGCCTTACATGTATACTTGAATCGTATTGGCATGATGGAAAATGATGAATACAGGCCATGTGTTGAAGACATCGAAACGAGGGAGCAGTTTTTGTGTCATTGCCTAGCTTTTTTGAGTATTTAGGGCAAGACACAACGCCAAACATAACTTGCTTCAGAGGATTAGACTGGAAGAAGTTAAGGAAGTTTATCCTAATGATAGACACACAATAAGCTCACATGATGGCGTAGGTATGGGTCGGTAAGCCTGAGATCTCCTCTTAATCATCCCATTTACATACCAACCTAAGCACACATTGCGGAACCCGATGGACAATGTTGCTAAAGTAGCCTTTGACTGAAATCCGCATGGAAAACACTCGTCCAAGTAAGATCTTTGGTTGTTCTCCTCTTCTTCATCATCTACCCACCCATCTACGTAGGCAAACATTGTCAAAATCAAAGCACAATATCCCAACAGTAGAATGAAATCTGCATGAACCGTGAAGACATACTCGTTCGTAAAAACGTGACGTAAAATCTATTGATGAAGAGCAATGGTCATCGAAATTAAGATGGTTTAACCCCCTTGATCCTCATATCAAAGTTGGATTAAAGAAATTCTTTTAGAGTCTCAAAAAGAAGTCCACGTACTCTCATGCTCAGATCATACAGAGTAGGATTAGAACTTCTCACAACACTTATATTAAGTGTGTGCTAATTGCATCCATAAGAGGCGGCAGCTATAATTTAAAGTCAGCGGGGCAATTTTGCAACATGACAACTAGGGTTTGGAATAAAATCAAATCATTAAGCCGGGAGTTGCTATCCCATCCGCCATATTGTATTTACCGGACTTGGCTTCTTCCGACTATTACTTGGTACACGCATTTACTGAACAGAACATCGATTTCTATGAGAAAATGGTCTAAAGACAAACAGTTTTATTGGCGTGAAATCTACAAATTGCTTGAAAGATGGAAAAACATTNGTTTTATTGGCGTGGAATCCACAAATTGCCTAAAGGATGGAAAAAAAATGTGTAGCCAGCCAATGGCAAATGGTTTGAATAAATTGTTCTTGTAGCCGCCGTAGCTAGTGTGTTGGCTTTTTGGACGAAAGGCCAGGGTTCGAATCTCCGGGCAGACATCAAAAACGAAATATGAAACAAAAAAATATTTCAGCGGCGA
>QOCX01007570.1:0-10003 GCA_005959815.1 Sarcophaga bullata
AACACATACATTCATTCACGACATTGAAACTAAATTAAGTTCAAGTGCTTCGGTACTTAAAGCCTTTTTGATGGAAATTACGAATTTCATTTGTATGCCCATTAATTAGAATTACCATGTATTATTAAGAGGTATTAATAATATATTATTGACAAAACACAAAACAATATTTAATTATTCATTTGCATTTGACTCTTTTTCTCTTCAGTATTTCATCAATACAAATAAACACACAATTATACATTGAAGACTATAATGGACTTAATAAGCCACAAATAAATGAGAGCAAGTGTATTAATTCTGTTAAGTAGCTTAAGAATTATATTTCTTAACCCCCCTTCTTAAACGTTTTTGTTTGAATACTTGTGTGTTTTTAAGTTCTCTGTGGAATTTCAAGAATTCAAGAATTTAATCTCTCTTTAAAATTCCGAAAACCAATAATTGAAAAAGAAAACTTTTACTAATTAGCGCCCATTAAGAAGACGTTCAATAAGTGCTCAATTTTAGAAAATAAGTTCTTAAATGAAAGTTTTTTGTTGTTGTTGTTGTTTTTGTATTGATAATGATGTAGAAATAAAGGATTAATTGTTTATGCACATGCTCACAAATATATATACAGTGAGCAACAAAATAAGCTAAGCTACTATACATCTACATCTTAAAAAAATAATAAAATAAAGGCTACAAAATCGTTATGGTTTATTATAAATTAAAACGTTTTCATTTAAGGCTACGTATGAGGAAAACAAAAAAAAATTCCAAACAAATTTCAAATCTAAAAATCGGCACACTTCTGCATATGAATACAGGCAGATGACGTAATGTGAATTCTTTACATCATTATTTATCTGAAATCGCGCTGTGCTAGTGTATAATAGTTTTCCAAGCCAAGACCCAATTTGAAGGGATTTTTGGGGACCACCCTTCTTCTATGAACATTTGACGGTAAACTGCAGTACAACAGAACCGATACAGTTCGATTTAATACAGGAATTGGATAACATATGATGGAATAATTGTTACGTTTTATCTTTTAAAAACGTTTGAAATATAAGCTCGTAGATTGAAAATAAAAATAAAAATAAATTTGTTTTCAGTTTTAATTGAATTCTTTATTATTCGCATATTTTGTGTGCCACTGTTTACAATTTGTTCTAACAACAACAATTGCTTTATTTTTATTTCTTTTGTTTATGCCCTTTATATAGCAATGAAAACAGTCTGATGAATGTTCTCGTAGGCGAAGGTTCGGGTCTTCGCCTTCTCGAGAACTCTATGAATATAAACATTGTTGTTGTAAACATGTTGTTTACATTGTAAATTAAAAGTAAACTTGTTGTTGTAAACATGTTGTGTACATTCATGCATGCATTCTTTTTTTGTTGTTTGTGTATTTTGTTTACGTTCGTTCTTGCAGTGCTGTTGTTGGCTCATTGTTTACTTGTTTATTCCTCTTTCGTAATAGTGATGTTATTGCCATATTTTCGTTTATTTGTTAATCAAGCAAACAAGTCCTTTATTTTTTTGTTGTGCTTTTGTTTAACATTTTAATGATAAACGATGTTACACCATTTCCATTTTCGTAACAATATCATAGGCTATGCAGTAGATCATTATGTCGATAGTCACTGGAGCACGCATAGCGGCTAGTTGTGACGCCACATGTAAGCATAGTCCTTGTACTAACTGCATTCTACCAAACCAGCGAAGAAAATAGTTTTGAAACGTTATAACCATCTCTACCATAAAACGAGCCAATGCAACCCAAGATCTCAGTCTGCGACTTAATGTTCAGAGGCTTGCCTTCTATCCTTTGTTGGGTCATATTACGTGCTGTCTATTAATTTATATCTTTTGGCGTATTTAGGCTTTTCACATATAATTCATCCTTTATTAATATTTCCATCACAAAAAAAGAAACATGATGACATTATGTTTACATAAGAAATGCCATTCATACTGTACTCTGTATCTACAAATACTTGTACACAGTAATGTATGTAACATAACATATCGTTATTATAGCGATATAATATAACCTTTATGTAACAAGAACTATGACAACAATGACGGCTACTGTCGTAATGACACAAATAGCCAGTACAGAATAAATTAATGAACGAACAAACGAAATAAAAATATTAAACAACTCAAATGCTGTTCACTTCACACCCACACCACAAACCTTATCAATTACAATACCTATGAATTGTATTACAATACAGAGACGGATCAAGAGAAAATTTTCAGGCATGCAATTCATAAAAATTTAAGCGATTGTAAATGCAAAAGAAAAACTGTAAATGGCCATGAGAATGAATATGAATGTGTGTGTGTGTGTGTTTAAAACGTACTTATGCAACCGCAAATGAAATTCTCCGTTGTGTTGAGTGTGAAATGTAGGTAAGTAAACAAGCAAGCAAGCAACAGCAAGATTCGTTATGCAAATTATATTTCCAAGTGAAATTACGCAACGAAAACACAACAATACTCACGCACACATACACAACAAACAATACCTAAAAAACAAGTAAAAAAAAATAGAAAGAAATTAAAAGCTAAAGAGAGTGAAATGTTAATTTCTTTCATTCTTCTGACATCATGTTGAATTTTTTTTTTTTACATTTTCTTTGTGTTGGTTTCTGGAACAACAATAGTACATAAGCGACATGCATGTATGTACATGCGTACGGGTGTGTTAACGGAGGTTTTTAAGTGAAACTTGTGGTTTTTCATAAATTTCGACAGGTTTTCTGTGAATTGAAAAAGTGTGAAGTTACCGCAAAAGAAATGAAATGAAATGAACAACACAATAAAGGAATGCTTGAAAGGAAGGAAATTTTTGTAAAATTTAAAACAACCTTTAGTTTCAAAAATAAAACATTACAAACAGCATACAAAATTCAATAACAGGGAAAAATATGAAATACATATTCATTGTTATTACAAAATGAATGAAAAGTCAAGAAAAAAAGCAATTATTATTGGAGCACCATTTGCTGTCATGCACATTTTAATTCTTAAAATACAAAAGTGTTTGTAATTAAGCTTTCAGTAGTTGTAAGAGAGAGATGTTGAAAGTATATTTTTTTTATACAGTCACAGAAAAAGGTCTACATACACCGCTGTATGTAGACTTTTTCCTGTTAATTTTTTTGTCGCATTCTAATAAATTCTAGGTGATCCATTTTGCTTTCAAATATTATTAATTATAATTGTCTTAAACAACGTTAAAACAGCTTTTTCAATTTAATAAAAATCACCGGGAAAAAGTTCTGCATACAGTGGTGTATACAGACTTTCTTCTTTAACTGTAGGTTTCTTCGTCACTTACAAGCTGCATGCAGCATGCAGTCGTTTCAATCGATATGTGACTATGATTTAAATACAGTTTGTTGGATAAAAAAATCATTTTATTTTTTTAATACTTTGTATTCTGACTTCTACTTGCAACAACAGGTGGAATACGTCAGAACAGGAATGCGTTTGTGAGAACCGAATTTTATTTTTAGGTTCTACAACAAGAATAAAACATGAAATAGTTACTCGCTGCAAAATTTCCAAAATATTGCGCATTAGGAAGACATTCGTAGCTCAATGTCATATAAATATCCGTACATACTCGTACATACATCATTGATCATTACAACTAATATGCAGAAGGCTTGCAGGAAAATCCTAAAAATACAACCCAAAAATTATGAACTGGATGTATACCATGATGGTCAGAGCAGTAGTAACCTATGCAGTAATTATCTGGGTCAGACATTACGGATTTGCAAGGTACCAGCTTATGTTGCTATAACAGTGACAGTGGGAGCTTAACCTATAGTGGCGACGGAAGCTCCAATGGATTTATACCCGCTGCAAATATTTTTTTTTTTCATGTTTCGTTTTATTGGAAATGCCTGACCATGGCCTCACGTCTAATAAGGCGCAGTACACTACCTACTGGAATACTGGCAACTACCTAAGTGCCTAGGTGGCATGTCCATGGCATTCTCTAATTTCAAAGAAACATTTTTGTTGTTTATATGTAATCATCTTCTCTGACTCCATATTAAATCGACTCAATAACTTGGTATAATAATCGGTATTGATTGTTTTAGACTTTTAAAGCAATTAAATTTTAAACTTACCTTAGGTTTTATTAGAGCCACAATGATGCCAAATCTTGTTCGAAGTGCGTTATCCATTTGGCTGATTTCTCTCTCATATTCAAGGTCAAAATTGCCTATTGCGCCTCCACAATCTCCCTAGCTGCAAATTTTCGATAGATCAACACTATTTCATCTGTCTATGGGATTGATACCTCAACTGGCTATTTAGTACTTTCGCATCTTAAGAGTTAGTCTGCCATCAGTCAATTGCTGTCAAAGAGATTAATAAATGAGAGAAAAATTAATAAAGTTTTTGACTTATTAATTGCACTTTAACACTTGGTAAATGATTCTGTTTAATTCATATTTAATAGAAAATAAAGCAAAGAAACAGAATTACAACATTTGAAAATAATTTAATTAAAGCTCTGTTATAGAAATTATACTTGCTCCTATTCTATCAAAATGAAGGAGGTTTTGAGATGCCAAGCTTCTTAAGTGATCGTTTAGATCACAAGAACTTTGAGAACAGTCTCAAAAGCAATCTCGTCGTTGGAGAATAATTTTGACAGAGAAATTGTCATTTGAAATCCTTCAGTTAATCCTTCATTTAAAATCCTTCAGTCAGGACGGCGACATAGTTTCTCACACCAGGCAATTTTTAATTTATTTAATTTTTTTTTTTTTTGTTTTATCGTGGTCGGGCAAAGTAAATATCGAAGTGATATTGCAGTCCACTCTCTGTATTACTGTCATAGTTTCTAATAACCAGACTAACAAGCTTATAAAAGTCTTATAGAAGTCTTTTAAAATGTTATACAAGTCTTACACAAGTCTTATACAAGTCTTACGCAAGTCTTATACAGTCTTACAACAGTTTTTATACAAGTCTTACAGGAGACTTATACAATACAAGTTTTATAAGTCTTATACAAGTTTTATAAAAGTCTTATACAAGTCGTATACAAGTCTTACACAAGTCTTATACAAGTTTTATAAAAGTCTTATACAAGTCTTATAGAAATTTTATACAAGTCTTACACAAGTCTTATACAAGTCTTACACAAGTCTTATACAAGTTTTATAAAAGTCTTCCACAAGTCTTATACAAATCTTATAAAAGTCTTATACAAGTCTTACAACAGTTTATAGAAGTTTACAGCGAAGACTTATACAAGTTTTATATCTTATACAAGTTTATACAGTCTTACACAAGTCTCTATACAAGTTTACAAGCAGCTGTCATACAAGTTTATATGAGACTTATACCAATTTTATAAGTCTTATAATAGTTATACAAGTCTACACAAGTCTTATAAAGTCTCACAAAAGTCTATACAAGTTTTATAAAGCTCTTCACAAGTCTTATACAAACTTACTGAATAGTTTAAAAAAGGTTCTTCCACAAGTCATTATACAAATCTTATAAAAGTCTTATACAAGCTTACACAAGTCTTATACAGGTCTTATAAAATCTTCATCTACAAGTCGTACACAAGTCCTTATACAACTATAACATCAGTCTTATACTAGTCTTATACAATTCGCATACAAGTTATACAAGTGCTTACACAAGTCATACAAGTTTCTTATAAAATCTTATACAAGCTTATACGACTTCTTAAATAGTGTTTAAACCACTTATGTTATACACATTAAAAATGTTATACTGTTGTCCCTTAAGTTGGTAGCTTTTTTTGCCAAATATCTGCAAAGAGGACGTGCGAAGAAATATTTTTCTATAATTTCGTTTTTTGTTGGCCGGCGATCTCACGTCTAAAAACCAACACACTAACTACTAGACTTACGGCAACAAGCAATATAAATCATTATTTCCTACAATTTAAAATATTTTTTTTGGTGTCGTTGCTTACTTTTTTCAAAGAAGCTAATAAAAAGATTCTGATTATTTTTTGTATCTTGTCGTTATAGAACTGGCTTATAACCTACTTATGGATATCCTAGTAGTCCTTAAGTGCACTGTTATCAAAACAGTCAAAGAAACTAGATGACATAAAGTATTTTTACCTGAGCAAATCAGATAGTCGAGTTATTAAAAAGAAAAACAAAAATATGCATGACCAACACGCAAATTAATTACCAGTTGAACCCGATTAACAAGACGACTATGATGATGAATTCTCATAAAAAAGAAAAATGAATTCAAAGATTTTAAACGAAAGTATTCAAAGTATACACATACTGAACATGGGAATTGTAAAAATGCCCAGTTGTACGTAGAAGTATGTAAAAAAAATGAAATTTTTAATCCACTTTAGGCATTTTTAGGTTCTTGACACTAAGAAACACAAGTCATTTTATTACTGCCAGCTACAAGCTATAAGAAAGAACAGAAACCATAATGGAATGAAAATACTCGCACTTCAGAGTAAGTAAGAGCAGTAGTAGGAAGATGTCAAGTCTATTAAGAAAAATCATTACAAATTTGCCAGATTATTTACGGTGAACATGCGTTCATTTGCTGGGATAGCCTTCAAATAGTTCGATGTACATATTAAAATCGTGTTATTAATTTGGTTTTTTTTTATAAACAATAATCGTATGTGGTGTATTGGAAAAATGCTTCGGTTCATTATTTCCATGAAATTATATAATGAGTTTAATATTTAACTCTGACTGCTGACCAACAATTTATCCTATGAAGATTGGAATCTATTTTTATACAAATGGCGTAACTATGCGGGAGGGTGTTAAGAATTCAAAATTCTGTGGCAGTCATCATACAGACCACGGGCGTCAAATCGCACGTGAAAAGATTTTGAATACATAGCAGGGAAGAATAAAAAATTTAAGTGGAACAGAGGGGTGCGGCCATCTACCCTGTCGACCACTAATGCGGAGCTATTTGTACATCATCTGAGAAAATTATCTGAGGCATATCGACGACTAAGACTGTGAATGATATTGTCCTTCTATGGCCAAAAAAATTTAAGATACTCTTTGCACATTAAAATAGATCATGATTTGTACAGTCAATGCCGCATCAAAATAGTGGACCGGGGGACAAATCCGGGCAAGACTATAATAGTTAACCACCAGAAAGTAGATTTTAAAATTTCTCGGAAAGTCCACTTTACAGGTATATTACAGGTACCAGTACAGTACAGTAAAAATCTTAAAAGAGCCAAACATCTTATTATGCAGCAGACTTGAGGGTAAATCCTGGAAGTATAAACCAGCAATGCGAAAATTGTCCAGACCAATAGTAACCAAGTGCCTACCGTGTCTGGCCATTAACATAACGAATTTCGACGGACTCAAGTGGATTTGGACAAGATACAGTGAACAGACAATGAGCGGCACTAGAAGCTCTGTTGGTGTGAAGATCAAAGTTTTGAAGACTACGGTTAGGTTAATGAGAAACAAGTTAATTCGTCAGGGAAATTTAGTGACCAATGGGAATCGAAGTCGTCATAGTCCATAGGTAATGTGTTGGCTTGTTACACATGAGCCTTACTGTTAAATCCTACCGTTAACACCTTCAGCAAAACGAAATATGAGAAAATATTTCTTAGGCGACTTCCCCTCAGTAGATTTCTGGCAAAAAAAAACTTTGAGAATAATTAAAATTGCAATGTTTCTCAAATATCTGTCATTCGGAGTCGACTTTAAACTGTAGGTCCCTCACCAATCAAGTATAAAGTTAACGAACACAACATAAGTGATATAAGACGCTAGGTTGTAATCCATACTGAAGGATTGTAATGTTGAATTATGTATATGTATGTATGTATACCATGATTGTCAGGCAATAGTAACGATAGGAAAAATGTTGCTATAAAACAGACAATGAAAACCTAACCTGCACCGACACTGGAAACTCTGCTGGAGGCTGGATTTTACTTTGCTACACTTGGTACTGAAGACTAAGTTTAAGTTAATGGGAAACAAGTCCTATATGAAATTCATTAGGGGATTTCGTGACCTAAATAATTGAATGACTGATATTAAGGGAGCTTGACTGTGCTCTGGACAGAACCAGTAGGTTTTATGACAACGGATCTTAGCTACAAAATGAATAGAGTATCTAGGAGTTAAATATTCTCTTTAAAATATAAACTATTTTATGGTATACATATGGGTTAAACACGGGTCTTAGAAACGGAGTGTTAGTTTCTGATCCCGTACCAGCACCACAGTGTGCAGATATGCCTCAAACAGAAGCTTATGCTATCCAAAGATGTGCCTAACTTAACTTGGATAGGAGGTACTCAAGTGAGGACATTGCAAAACTATCTGAAAATTCGGCTGTCATTCGCAGAAGTGGCTAGCTAGACAAAATCAAATTACCGATAATGGATTCGATGTTATTCTGTTATTCTGCTGACATTGGATTCTGTGACAATGAAAACGAATTATCGGAACACATTTGCAATCTGTGAGGTATTAATGCATCCAAGTTGGAAAAACTAGGTAACATATTGAATGTCGGCTTGGCGGAGTATTTATAAGAATACCCTATAAAGTATGAGGAGAGTGCAATAGATCGTCTGGTTAGTGTACTAAAGTATAAAAGTATTGAAAAGGATATTTTAAAATGGATTGAAAATACGACAAGAAGTGCAAATCCTCTTTACTTCCACGCTCAAGTTATTATGAAATTATGCACGATTTCATACTGTTCATCCAAATATCATAATTTGTATGATTGCATATACTAATTCTTGGTGGTACCTCTACAAATGAATGGTCAACACACAGGGAATCCTGTATGGTTATGGTTCGTATTAAATTGCATTTTATATGTTGAAAACTATAAGGACAGTGGTTGTGGAAATATATTCAAAATAAATGAAAAAAAAAAATGAAAACAAAATTCATTAAAAACCGATAACGTTTAATTAATAAATAAATTTCAATTCAATACACACTCAAACAAATGCAATAAATCTAGTTGGTAATATAGGCTTAAAGCTTGCGAATATCAGTTTCATACATAATATTGAGGTTAGGTCTGCTCATGTGGTTGCATGGTTTTATTAATAAAAAAAAAAACTATTGTGAGTGAAACGCTATTAACAGGAATTTATAAACATTTTATGTAATTTCGTAATTAATTACAAAAACGCATTTCTTTGGTTCATTTGCAAAACTGCTTGTGAGGAGGTAAGCCATCTTAATTAAGTCTTAATTACGTTTCGTCTGTCCTTTATTATCAGTCATGGTGAGATTAAAGAAAAGGAGATCTATTGTAATACATTATTACGAATTATTACGAGTATATTGTTTTGCTTAATTTTTTTCACTCCAAAACCTTTTAGAAGCACAGAGAGGACAAATCGACCGAAATTGTTATCATCATAAATGAGTATAAATGTGGCTTTCAATGTCGATGAAATACTATGAATATCTCTTTGTTAATCATTTTTTCAAGGCTAACAAATTAAGTACAAATACATACTTATTAGACATGCGGCTTCGTATCAAACCCCATGTCTGAATCCCCTACAAACCGAAATACGAACAAGTATTCACATCGGTGACTTCCTCTCAGTAGATTTCTGGCAGAAGTTCTGAGAGTAAAAGAAATTGCCATGAAGAAGTCATTTTCAAACTGTAGGTCACGCCAGCTCATGTATAAAATTAAAACACACACAACATAAATGTTATGAATAGCTATGAATGTTGTGAATGTTATGAATCCTGGCTAACGGATTGTAAAGATGAATTATGTATGCATATTATGTTTGGGTATACCATTCAAAAACAAAACGACATGTGTTCACAAAGTGGACTCTTATTTCTGTCGAATAATCATCCTCAGCCCTAAGACCCATTTCGATATGAATAAGTATGTGAGCAAACAGAACTATTTGAATTTGAAAGAATACCAATACACATACGATTCAACAGCGTCCAAAGTACCCGAAGAAGTTATTGTT
>QOCX01007571.1:0-10001 GCA_005959815.1 Sarcophaga bullata
ATTGTGTTGCACGTCGCTATTAACAAAAATTATAATTTAAATTAATTTAATTATAATTAAATAATATTACTAATATTGACATAAGCATGTATGTACGTACATATGTACTTATGTATGTATGTATGTATATATGTATGTTCGTTTTCTGATTTCAAAATGTCAAATAAAACAAAATACATAGTTTTTGTCGAAGTTATCGAGACAGGTATAAGTTTTTAAGATGATTTTGTTGTTGGATTCAAATCGTATTCAGCAGAGCCAATGCTTGCACAGGCACGTGACAGGAATCAATTGACGGCACTACTGTTACATTTTCAGTTAAATGACAGAAAATTCACTTACTGATCCACAATCGCAACAGTTACACATCAGAAATTTAACAAACAAATGGAATTTGCCTTTGTTTAGTAATTTTTTATATTATTTTCGATCTCGATATTTCGATTAGCAAATTTTTGATAGTTCCGACATAAAGTTGGATGATAAAACAGATTTTTTAAGGAAGTTTTAAGTTTGGTCGGTCTCGTTTGAACCTATTGGTGGTATTGCGATATGTTATACGGGTCATGTATGCTATGTGTAGTGTATTCATTTTTTTTTTTTTTTTTGCGGTGGTTGGCGACTGCGTGAGCTGTTTTCGGCGGCCGCGGCGGCGGTGCGGCCGCCGCGCGCGCGCCGCCGCGCGGCGCGGGCCGCGCGCCGCGGCGGCGGGGCGGCGCGGGGGGCGCGGGTGGCGCGCGCGCGCGGGCCGCCGGGGCGCGGCGGCGCCGGGGGGGCGGCGCCGGGGCGCTCCGCGCGGGCGCGCGGGGGGGGGGCGGGCCCCCTGCCGCGGGCGGCGCCGGGGGGGGGGGGGGGGGGGGCCGGGCGCGGGCGGGGGGCCCGCGCGGTCGGTGTGGTGTAACGAATTAATTTAGATAATGCGTTTTAGCACCGATAGAAAGGTGTAATCAAAATAAGTTGGTGATGATTTTGTTTCGTTGATTATTTATTTATTTTAACGTACTGACCTAGTAGTTTCCAACCAGGCGCCTAGATGGATTTGCATGTAGCTGGTGTCAATTTTCGCAATCACTTGGATAAGCCATGTAAAATAATGAATTTGCGATATTGTCAAGTATTATCTGTTCCATACCAATTTCACCAGCAAGTTGGCCTAAAGATAAGTATTATAAAAAATTAAATTTTTCAAAAGTCAATATCTTCAATATTTCAATAATAATTTTAAATTATTCTTTGTATTCACTATTTAAATAAGAATGAAAAAGAAACCAACTTATTAAATGATAAAAAGCAATTTCTCATGATGTTCAGTGGATGAGCAAGTGAGTTTGCAGTTGAAAAAGTGCGATAGGTATTTTTGAAAATAAATCGCACGCGATAGTATCATTTTTTTAAAATGCGCCCAAATACTTCGGAAATCGTTAGTCGAAGAGTCGAGCTGTCTCTGATTACATGTAGCATGTACATTGACGTTACAGTCTACTGCTATTAACGATTCATTCGTGACTGTTTTTGATTCAAAAAGAAGACACTAAAACTCTTCAACGTAGAATTGTTCACATTCAGCGCTGAGGCATTTGTCTGGCGGAGAGTAAGTACCAGTTTGATGGGCGTTGTCCGGGGGGCGCGCGGGGTACGTCTGCACTACGTGCTGAGTCGGACACGACTCATGTGAGTTTATTTCTACAATCGTGTGTGTTGGTCAAGTGTGTAGAGACGAGAAGAGGCGCACATAACGAAAGACAAACAGCAACGAAAAGCCGACAAAGAAACAGGTGGGGAGGGATGGAGTACTCTGCCGATAGAAATCTCAATGAGACAGCATAATCGAATGGCTCTAATTCGTTTCTGTTGCAGAAATCTTTATAACAAGTAAATATAATATCGATACAGAACCATACGTACTTATGAGGCAAGGTGAAAGTTTCCAAACAAGAGAGAGATTTTGAGTTGAAACAATTTATACAAATTGAAGTGCATTTTTCAATAGTCGGCTACAGAAAGCCTGTCTATCTGTACGTTGAATTACGGGATTTTGGTAGATGGCGGAAGTATTCCTTGGTGGAGAATTTCGTGAATGGTTAATGGAGAGCGTCGTGGTGATAGTAATTGATTTTTCTCTTTTTATAAGACGTTCACCAGCATTCCATAATTAATCGGGCCCGTTAGTGTGGATTAAATGTTGTGAAACCTACAGTGAATCTGAACAACAGATTTGGAAAACTTTTCTTAGCAATGTTTTTACTCTCACAGTAAATAAAAAAAGACTACTGAACGAAAGAAATTTTTTTTTTCATTTTTCCTTTTGTTCGAGACGTCTGAGCTGGCATTTGAATTGAATGCATATTCCTAATGGTGTGAGAAAAGATAATTTCATTAATTTTTTAAATTTTTTTAAATTTTCTAGGCAATTTTATGTTTTAATTGTGGAAAATATTATCCTCACTTAAGAAGGAAAACTTAAGAAATTCTTTGAATTATTCTTTGCAGAAGAAAAAAAATTAGCATAACAAATTTATTTCTGTTTAAAATTAAAATTAGAAGAAAAAAAGAACATAAAAAATAAAATATAAAAAACATCGAACAAAAACATAAAAAGTGAAAAGTTTGATTGAAAAAGAAAATGTAGTGAAGATGTAGTAGAAAGTGTAATGACGAATGAATAATGAATAATGAACTGCTGCTCATTTCACATTGAAAAGTATGTTGCATTCCTGTAATCGTTATATGGAGAAAAAGTCGAATTTCTCACTTAAATATTGCATATTACGTGCTCCTATTTTATGAATTTTAAATACAAAAAATTATATTTTTTAAATTTACTTGGAAGATGTCATGTTTTGTTATTTCCAATTGCATTCTGTTTTTATACTCTTTGTACCATCAGAAATATTTTAGAGAATAATTAGGTTTCTTTAAGAATTTTTATCAAAACAAAACATGCATAAAGTTATAATGAAACAGATTACTTGGGATATTAAAACTAATAAAAGGGATGGTGTTTGTTATACTATGTTAATATTATACTTACCTTTCTTAGTAATTCAAGTGTTTTCTTCATGCGTATGACCAATAAATTAAAACGATCCAATTCCTGAAGCAAGACCACTCCGGTTGGTGTCAAGCTCATTTGGATTTGTTTCTTAACACGCCATGTTTCAAAAGCCACTGGTAACTTTTCTAGAATATCGGCAGCAACATTATCAATGAAATCGTCTCGACTTATGCCTCCCGAAATTTCGCCTAATAAAAAACAAACATTTTTTCAAATAAAAACTGTAAATGAGTTTTGAACATCGTTTTAAATTTATATTCATATTAACATGCTTTAAGTGACCTTAACTTTAATAATGAACATAAATTTATTTGCCATATTATCAGCTTTTATTCAGTCCCAGTCTTTTACTGCAGTCCCAAAATAATTGTAGTGGCATCGATCTAAACACACTTTGAACAAAGCCAACTACATAACAACAAGACTTTATAAATTCATTATTCCACTAAAAATGCAGTTACGAAAATACATCTTCCCAAATTTTGTTTCTAATTTTTTCTGTCAGTTCTTAGATTCTAATGAATTTCATAATATATTCCCAAATATGATGAATAGAAATATATTTTATTTTTAAATTAAAAAGCAACAATACTTCAAATGTATCATCATAAATTTTGACTAAAAATATGCACACAGTCATATACAATGTACGATGTATATATGTATGTATGTATGTAATGTATGCATGAATATTGGGTGGTAGAGTTAAAAATTAAAATAAGCACAGGAAATTCAAATATGATTCAAATCTGAAATGTGTCATTCACATACATAGATAATTGTAAAAACTACATTTGGAGTTGTAGGACATGGGATCATTTTATAAATGTTGAAATTTACATCACAGAATGGCCATTAATTATAATAAAAACTTATTTCGCTATTTCGTTTATGGAAATAAGAGTCCTTTACTAACTGCCTCTATGTCTAGTTTTGATAAATATTGGAAATTCGTGTAGAACGCAAAAATCTTAAAAAAAAAAATAAAAATAAAATTATAAAGAAATAAATTCAAAGATTTAGAATATATTTATATACATATCAGTTGTCGTATTATGATTATTACCGTTTTAAGTGGCGTTCCATTTATCCCTTATATATGTAAGCGTTTGCACGTGTTAAATGTAAGAAGATTTGTTATTTAGTACTTAAAAATGAATCGATGCAGAAAGAATGGAAGTACAATTACAATCAACGTGATTCTTGACATGCTAACAAATTACTGGCTGGGTATTTCATTTTCAATGTTAACATTGTCCAGAACCTTTCGGTGTGTTCGGGTGTGCTTGTGTGAGTACAATAAGAATTTTTATTTACATCGTAAAAGAATACATACAGACATACATAATTGGTCATTACAACCCTTAAGCCAGAATAACTACCTTTTTTCTCAACAAGCCATTTTAAGTTATGGTGTGTGTAACATTTGATACAAGATCGGCGGGAGCTACAAGTTTAAAGACTAATTCGAACGATAGATTTTTGAAAATCTTTTCCTGCCAAGTTACTTGACTTGGGGTGTGAACCGCAAACACACTATCTACTAGACTTACGGCAACGCCAATTGAATACAAAACAGAAAATAGAATATTAAGCATTAGCGTCAGTTTTCTTTTTTTTGTTTGTTTTTAGATATAACTTAAAACACTACTTGGACAAATAAGAGAGATGAATACCCTCTATCGAAATTAATAAGAAATGCCGAAGAGAAAGAAAGGCTTAGTTTCGTCAAGCAAACGTATTAAAGACTGGAAGCATTCTCAATTCATATATTGAATTAGAAACGAGAAAATGTAATCTTTGCAGTTGGAAGGCATTTAACTTTTGGCTTTTCACCAATACCCAGAAATTTTCAAATCATTTTCATTGAAGTAATTCCCACTCCGATTCGAGTTCTTTGAAACAGAACGAACATTAGTACGTTGACATTGTTGAAGCAACTATGATCTGCAATTATGTTTACCAAAATTAAGAGTTTTATCTTATACGTGCAGTCCGAACAGCAGTAGTTATTAAAGGGTCATTGAACAGAAAGGATATGTTACTGAAAAATTTGTGATAAAAAGACAGTGAAGGATAAGATAAAATTTTTAATTGAAATAACGGCTATTTTTCAATACTTAAAGTTGCATAAATAAGTAATATTGAGTTTATATTATTAAGGAAGCATATGTGTTTACAGCGGTCCAAACTTAGCACGAAGCAGGGCATATATTACCCTTCCATATGCAGCTGTAGAAACTGTCTCTGACTATTCTTTAGAACCAAATTCGACATTTTCTACCCTTGAAGTCAAAATGAGCTTCTGCTCTAGAAAATAATATTACATATACGAAAACATTTCCACTAATGTCTGTCTAAAGTTAATCGTAATTTTTTTAATCAATTTAAGTGGCGAAACCCCTTTTGTGTATTTAAAAAACGAAATTTCAAAAAGAAATCACCCAAAAATCATTCAAACTGATCGTCTCTTAAC
The DNA here is from genome assembly GCA_005959815.1 of Sarcophaga bullata. Taxonomy (NCBI): domain Eukaryota; kingdom Metazoa; phylum Arthropoda; class Insecta; order Diptera; family Sarcophagidae; genus Sarcophaga; species Sarcophaga bullata. The sequence goes on from QOCX01007571.1 coordinate 5,532, forward strand.
ATGAATGAATGGGCAATGAAATGACTGTAAATGAATGGATTGGACTCTGAACATATCTTTCCAGAAGAAATGGAGTAAAAGATGATTGAGACTCCCCAGGATCTTTATGTAAAATAATGAACACGACAGAGCATAATTAAATGTTTTATGTATAATATGAATTGGTTTCGAAAAATATGGGATTAATGATGCTGGTTCCATGAATAAGGTTGTAAGTTTAAACACCACTAACACTTTATGACTTAAGTCGGACTACTGTAGGCTTCAAAATTTATACACCAAAAAATAAGATTGTTAAGCACGTCGTTAGATACTTCAAATTAATCATATAATGAATATTAGCAATAAAATGGTATTGAAGAAATAATGTTTTCAATGTCCCAGAGATACATACAATATGGGTGTATACATATGGCATGATTGGGTGAATAAGTGCATCAGTTTCAAAAATCATAAAATCAATGATAGGGTACAATTCTTATTGCGATAATATGTCTAAACTTGAGCCAAAATATGTGTATTATGGGTTGGTTGGTATACAACCGAAATAGAGATGGAGAGTAGAAGAAAAATATGTTTTTTAAGTGGTGATGATGGATAAAGTGGAAGTATATTCACCATTTTTTAAATTTTCTTTTATTTTATTTAAATTTTGTTAAAACTGTATACATGTATGTGTGTATGCATGCATTGTGTGTATGAATAGTAATTTAGTGGCTGTTAATATTTTATGATATTATGGTATTCGGTTTATTGATTTATGCTCTGTATTGGTGAAAGACTAAAACAAGAAAAGATAACATCTTTTATATACAAACCTATGCAGTCCGGGAGTCGTTTGTATGTGTATAGGGAAGGAGAGTGACCATCACTGTGAAGAAATTTGTCAACGAATGTAGACGTGCTGCTAATAGCGCTACATAGTGAGTTGACTTTCCGTGAGATTAAAGATATGTAGCAACCTAGAGAGGACCAATAAAGCCTTATGCATAACACACAACTAGCCTTAAGCATATTTCAGGAAGAATGTCAGATACAAAAATGTGATATTGTTGTTTGATATATCTCATGAGAAAGGATGTAGCTGTTATAGACATCAGTTGAATTGGTCGCTAATTCGTTATGTAATATTCGGAGTGATTCTTTAGAGTATATGCTTGTTCTGATAAAATGATTATTTACTGCGGTCTTGATCCACATAAAAAGCAGTGGAGATAATCGATAGACGATTATGGTGGAACTAGAAATAGAAAATATAGAATGTTATCGAAAAGTGCCATGAATGCATGAGTATGCTCATGCATCTAAAAGCCAGCTGAGTCCCGCCATCTGAGAAGATGAGAACACGAAAATATCAATAAAGCATCAGACGAGAGAGATATATATAGCAACAAATATCACTCTGAATAATTCGAAACTTCACTCTGTCTGCAACGTACGGTCCACGCGTCTAAGTCCACGTATGGAGAGTATGTGTGAATTTGCCGATATGAATTTTCTAATGACGGACAGTGTAAAGTAAATCAAAATCCGAAATTTCCGCCAATGAAGTAGATGTAATACTCATAGATGAGCATTAATCTGCCCTATAAAAGCCACATGACATAGGATTTTACTCGTAAAGCAGCATACACGCCGCAAACGACCAATATTAGTCAATGCCTATCTCACATGAACCCAAAACCTTATGAAAAAAGGAGCAAATTATCCGTTGCAAGCGAGCTGTATATATTTATCGTAGGTGTTATTACTTTCTATGAAGGCATCTACATGGTGAAAGTAAATACCTGAAGAGGATAAACATCAGATACCTTTCTTATCTATGGTTACAGAAAAATCTTCTTCATTACGCCTCTTCATCAGGATGGCAATAATCTTTTTTCATCTTTATTAGAGAAGAAATGGCGTTGAAAAGCATCCGAAGAGAAAAGTCTCCCATATTATTGCCATTCATAATAAGTGCGTGTTATGCGAGATCAAAGTCATCAATTGTGACGCGTCCACCATAATGACCTAAACATAAAAAAATAACACCATAAGGTACATTACTATTAAATGTATTTTTATAGTCGCATAAGTCACATAATATCTTACCTCTACAAAGTTAAATTATTTCAAACTATTCAATGGTACTTAATCATCCTTAATTCTGTTCAAATAACGGTTTGTAATATTTCCAGCATACATTAAAATCGGATTCATTAAGAGTCATAGCATATAATTCCATCATAATATTATCATATTTTCGCCTTTTCCTAATTATAATCAATCGACTCCAATTCAAAGAACTCAAATACCAAAAGGTGATGAATGAAAATTCTAAATTATTACTGGCATAATCGTACACATAATTAAATAAGTAGACATACAACTAGAAATATTTATACTGTTTAGTGGGACTTGCATAACACACCACACACACACGAATGTGCTCAAGCTCATAATTAATCGAATATTTGCAGATTGTACAAAAACATTGAGTATCTATTGAGGTTTATTTGCGCTAACATTCTTATATACTCATCCTGACATCTAAATGTTCATTTGAACATGTTCATGAATGCTGATAAAATACATGGTTTGCCATCCCTTTGTATCTATCAATTGATTAGGAGACAGCATATTTTAATACTGCGACAAAAAAGCATTTATTTTATTTGTTGACTCCTATTATTGGTGTCTGATTTAAGATTTGGACGTCATTTTTTGATGTCAATCAAGTTGCAATTCGAATATAAAAATCTGTATAAACAATTGCATTAGTTGCAGTTTCCATTAATGGGAAAAATTAATGAAGCCAAATAAACGAAATAAATAAAAAGAACCTATTGAGAAATTCATATTCATGTCAAATCGTAATAAAAGAAACCCCAAATAGCTCTTACGTACATATGTATGTATGTTGTATTATACTGTTGTGAAGAAAAAAAAAAGCCAAACAATCAGTGTTATAAGAATGACAAATTTTTTGATGTTTGTCAAGGAGTGATAAAAATACAATTAAAAATAGAATTGATTGTTGGAATATTATGTTTCTTTTACGGATTAGCGAAAGTTGATTTTTATAAAATCTTAAACTACTTCAAGCTGCAAGAGAAAAAATTTATTTTTTTTTTATTTAATAAATTGTTCTGTTGATATTTTTGTACTTACTTGCGACAACGCCATGAAAAAGCGAGACCGTCAAACGAGAGGCAAGTGAATGCCATTGTGAGGGCGAACCTTCACGGCGATCCTGACGAACTTTAAAAAATGTCGATCGTAAATTTAATTTCAAACCCATTTGGAGGTGCTGTTACAACTATGAATATAGAGAAAAGTCCAAATGTAAAATTAATAGATATATAAAAGAATATTCTCTTCATCAGTATAGACGTGAGGTAAATGAATAAATGTTTAGAAATTTTAAATCGGATTTATGAGTTTGATGAACCATATGTATGACCCTTTTAAAGATTTTTGTAAAATACCATGACAAGGGATTACGCTGGCATCTGTTTTAACCATAAACGAAAAATCGGATGTGGCGCATCCTATGCTTTCTTAAATACTTTTCCAATGTCGAACGAAACTTATAAGCAAATTCCATTTTGGCAACAAATAACCACATGCCCGGCGAATGGAATTGGTCCAGTTAAATTCATTGCGGAAGCTACCGCAAAGTAGAAAAATATACGCACGTCAATTATAATAATTCGTTTTTAATAAGACACAAGATTAAATGTTTAAGAAGTGCATGCCCCGCAATTCAATTAGCCAGTTACAGCCGTATGGTATAGAGTAATACGAAGTTAGAGCCGAGAAGAATGTAAATGTTTCAGTATGTATTTGTGGATTTAATTGCCAACATATCTTCTAGATCTGAGCAATATAAACACATATTCGAATTGTAAGGTTCCGTGACTCAAAAGGGATTCTGATTATTATTTCAATCGTTTGTGAACATCTTTTAGTAACTGTTAAGTGTATGTATATATTAAATATTAAATATGATATAAAATGTGTATATGTTTATAAACATATGAGTTTATTTGGTTAAATGGGTATGTTGCTTATTATCCTGAAGATGAGAGAAAAGTTTTGTTTCATTTGAATTCTATTCAATACAATTCAACTCCAATTCAATTCAATTCAATTCAATTCAATTCAATTCAACTGAATTCAATAGAATTCGATTCGATTCGATTAGATACGTTTTGTATCTTTTACAGCTGACATAATAGTTGGCAGGTTTGTTCAGTTAGTTGATTGTCTAGGTTGGCTGTTTGAACCCTTATACAACATTCGTTTTTATTCGTCTTTTGTTGTTGTTGTTGTTTTTGTTGTTGTTTTTGTTATTGTTGTCGTTGTTTGTTTGCACTTCTGTGTTGTCTTTTGTTATGCTGTACGGTACTGTACAGTATGTTGTACAACCTCCCGGTTTGTTTATCCAATGTTTATTTGCTTTAGTAGCACAAATACAATTGACAC
>QOCX01007572.1:0-10001 GCA_005959815.1 Sarcophaga bullata
AAAAATCTAAAAAGGGGAAGAACTTGGAAATTAAACATTGGGCAGAGAAAAACTGAATATTTGAACTAAATATTTCCTAACTTCATAACTGTAAAGAAATTGATAAGAATAAAGTGTAGATAAATATGATTAGAAGAAGCGATGAATCGAATCATTATCCCAATTGCCTTTTAATCTGAAAAACTTTTTAACGCAGTGACTAATACAATTTATTTGCATTCGCGAAATATTGCAATTGAAAATTGAAATAAACTTACACACCTACTGGCCAGTACGGGAAACAATTAAATCAAGTTCAGCGTAATACTTCTGTGAAAAAAAATTTAAAAGAAACTGTAAGTAAAAATGCTACTAAAGTTAATATATTCTAATGCTTGTTTATTTTGTTGTGTTTTTGTGTTACTTGTGTTTATCATTGTTTTAAAGAAAATGTAACAATCACTATTTCGTATCATTATGCCAAATCTTTTAATTGGCTGCAAATTTTTAATTGCTCACGAAGGGGACAACATTTAGGAAAATCATAATTTTTTCTACACCCATTTTAAGAATAACTATTAATTAAAAATATTAAGAAATTTTGACATGGTTTAAGTTTTTCATTTATGAAATTTTAATTTTACATTTGCTTTAGGCCAGCGGCCTTTTGGACATATTCTTTCGCACCTTCATTTTCATGTAATAGTCGGTAGCTTGTTTCATTATTTTGTGTTTTTCTTTTTGTTTTGTTTTAATTTTTATTTCTTTAATTTGTTTTCTTCTTCCCCAGTCCACTCCAACCAACTTCCATTTCTCTAAGTGCGAGTTTGTACATATCTAACCATTGTTGAATCCTGTAGATACACTACTTCACCATGGAAGCTGGTATAATTTCTAAATATGCCGTTCTCATACGAGACACTAAATTACGTCTTCATCAAAGTACAGAAACAAAACTTGAGTACGACAATGATGGAAGTAATTGCGAAGAAATTTGTCTTAATGCTGGTCAACTAATAAAAATTTTCCAATTGAATAAACCCTCAGAAAGGGGACAGAGCAATGCTGGTAGTGATTTCAAAAAAATCGTATATACCGTTCAAGTTCATGTACATGTATTTAATAATCTTTATGAGTGCCCTCAGGAAAATTTACGGCGTGTCGATGATATGCGTGGCCCTATATTATTAGTATAATAGATCCGGAACAGCGGTTAAATATTTTAAAGAGATGAAAATAATTGCAAGCTTTTATTACTATCTTGAAGGTTAATGATATTGTCAGTGTATCAGGTGCAATGTGCTATGAGCCTGATAAAAACTATGATTGTATAATTCGTTATATAGGACCAGTTTCGGAACTACATCCTGTGGGTTATTTTTTTGGATTGGAGTTATTGGTATGTTAGCATGATATTTTTTCATATTATATAACATTAGAGTACAAAGAATATTTCTTATGTAGGCACAATATCAAAGACTTTATTACAGAAAACATTCGTACGGAAATTGTTCAACTTTTTTATGTAGTCAGTCCAACATCAATAAGTTGACTTTCATTTTGTAGATATCGTATTTAATATTAATTCCATCGATCAGGTTCATTTTAAGATTATTTATCCTTCCAGGTTGTTTTTTTATAAAGTATACTATATTTCTATATCTCATACATCTCTGTTGCGTTATTTTTGTTGCATAATTCATTATGTTTAATGATGTTAAATGGTCTTAAAAGCCACCAGTTCAATTACAGTAAAGACTACTTTGACCAATTGTATGATTGTAGGGGAAAAATATGAACTTTATTGTTGTAAAAAGCAAACTATATTAATTTGCACCGAAATTAAAGTGCTATTTTTAAACAATTTAAATGTATACTAACTACATGTACATTAAAGTACAGATCTTTTTTTTTCTTTTCTATTTAGCAAATTAATTTCATGTTAGTTTAAGTTTTAACTTTTTCAATGATTGTTGACTTGAATTTGTATGCTTTAAACTAAAAGTAGTGAATTTGGTATTTCGTACATTTCCTTTATTTTAATTTGAAAATAAAAATAGTTTTTTTTCCTTCGCATGAAAATTATATTAAAAAAATGAAAATTTTCTGAACGACACAACAAAATTAGAGCTTGATGTCAGTTTCTTTGGCACATAGGTGAGTTGAATTAGTGAACAACTCATTAAAATATTTGCCATTTTCAACTTATCTATGTTCGATCTCTGTTAAAGTATTGTGAATAGTCCATGATACATTGTTATGAAAAAACAATTATAAAAAAGATTTTAATTTATTAAAAAAATTAGCGAAAGTTCGCAAATTTCCAAAAATTTTCTGGTGTGCACAAATATATCTGAATGACATGGCTAAATTAGATCTATTTAGTGGCATATATCCATGTGGTACTGAAGATAAACGTTGTTTAGACAGGTGTTGTGTAACTAACAAAGTAACGATATGAAGCAAATTTCTTTGGCATATTGTTGTAATCGAAAAACGCATCTATTTCAGGAATGTTGAAAACACGATATTTAAATGTGCTTCATAGTGATGAACACTGTTTGATGAGCGGTTGAACTGAGTTATTTTTGAAGATTTGTCACTGTAGGCTTAAAATCACACACATTTGACACGATTTATGTATAAAAACAGTTTTCTATAGAATATTGATTAAAATGACTTAATCAAATAGAATACGGATATGTAAACGTCATACATCAAGTCAATTTTAACACTATAAAGAAAATTATATTTCTCACTGAATCTGACCAACATCATTTCATAACATTTTATCACATTTTATCACTATCCCTCTTAAAGGGGATAATAGCACTAACAAAGTAATTTAAAACGAAATTAGAATTTTTGACAACTACTCTTAACGAGATATATAAAATCTGCGGAATTATTTCATATAAAATTTGTTGTCATATGATACTTGAAGTCGTCGTAATCTAGTAGGTAGTGTGTTGGGTTATTGTACTTGAGGCCGTGATTCAAGACACAGCTCAGACATCTGCAACAAAACGAAATATGAAAAATATTGCTGCGGCGACTGCATCTCAGAAGATTTCTGACATAAATTCTGAGAGTCAATAAAATTGCCAGGGAAAGCTTCTCAAAAACCTGTCATTTGGGGACGACTTTAAACTGTAGGTCCCGTCATTCATGTATAAAATTAGCACGCTGAACGGAAATGGTGTGACAGGTGTTGTTTAGGTCGTAATCCGAACTGAAGTGTAGTAGTGGTCAATTAGGTCTGTACATATGTATGTAAGAAATTTAGTTAAAACCTGAAATATATTGTCTGCCAAGAAATTTAAAACGAAAGTAGATATCTGGTAAATATATAGAGATAAAACTTAGCTTATGCTCCTCTTAACATTTGTATCTCTACTTTCTTTAAAGATTATTTTACAGAAGGTCTTGAAAAAAAAATAATACTAATTTTAATAATATATTTTTGAATAAAACTTCCTAGCCTGTAAAGTATTTTTTAGAAAACCTTTTTTGTACTATTTTCTGCAGTTCTAGTAATTGAACTATACATTGATATACAACGAAGACGTATTCTCTTGCAGGGTACTTACATATACACATAATCAGGCAAAATGAATGTATGAATTACTGAGCAATGAAAATTATAATTCTTCTGAACACAATAAATCTTTTCTAATTTTCTAAAAACAATGTTTTTATGTTCTAAACGTATACCATATTGGTTTTGCTGTCTTTAATTATTTTGATTTCCTTGTAGCTTCATCTATCAGTCATAAAAAGAGAAAAAAATATTTGTTGGTTTCTAATGTACAATGTGCCACCAATATCTTTGTATATTTTTATTATCTTTAGTTTTAACTTCGAAAGATGTTTCGTTGTATTTAAATTCTTTGTGTTTGTTTTAGGCTTTAAATTTTTTTCTGTTGGTAATTCATAATTATGGAGAATTTTTTGTTTAATGTCATTTACCGAACTTGACGCAAATTTACGTCGGACAGGCCTAAAGTATGTTTTCGAGCCAAGAGCAGACACTTTTGCTTTTCATTTGATTTAATATTGCTATTGTTTTGAACAGATGGAGGAGGATACATTCGTTGTCGTTGATGGATGAGTGACGATATTGTTTGATTTTTAAATATGTATTACTATCCAGGTGTCAGTTGTAGCGTTTATAATATTTTTTGTTCATTTAAAGTTCATGAATTTTGGGAAAGATTGAAAAATTTCTGTGACTCGCATTCTTTGGAATTTAGTTCTGTATTATAAAATGCGGTATAAACTATGACTTTCAGTTACAGAAGTATCAAAATTAGATTAACTTTACAAATTATCAAAAATGGTTTCATCTAATGAGGTATAGTCGATTAAAACCTCAATTTGGTATTTACTTCTGAATTTTTCACGACTATTTGGCAGAGTAAAATTTACAAAATCTACAATCTAATGATTTAATTATTAAATATTATATTAAATGTCGAAATATTAAGTGAAAGCAGTTAAAAGTTAATGTTTAATTCTTAAAATGCAATCGACATACATGATTGGTCATTACACCCTTCAGTCAGTGTGTTGTGTGTGTAATTTTAGAAATATCAAACTATCGATAGGGCTACTATCGAAAATTTTTGATACTCATAAAAATATATCTATATCGAATCTATACTATCAGTTCTTACACAAAATATCGGTATTATCAGCAATACTATCGTAACACTATCGGAGTCTCTCAAAAATTCATTTACATATTTGAATTTAATAGAAAATACTAAATAACGCTTTTGTATGAATAAAAATAAACAAACTGAACTTTATTTCTTAGTTCAAAATTAAAAAATTAAACATGAAGTATTTAAGATGAATGGTCAGTCAAAAAAAAAAAAAAAGAAGTTTATCAACGACATTTTCTTTTAATTTTGACGCCATCCGAAACTATTTGACCGCTTTACCAAACATTCTTTCCGACTCATCGGGTAGCTGGGCACACAAATGGGTTTTGGCAGAAATCTATTATCTAAGAGGAATTCGCCGAAGAAATTGTTTTTCACATTTCGCTATGTTGCAGATGTTTACCTAGGGTTTGAGCAGAGGCCTCAAGTCTCATAAGTTAACACATTACCTACTAGACTACTACACCTTAAAATATTAATTTTAATTAAATTATCCTTCTAATATTACAATTTGCTATATTAAAGATATCTAACGGTCTAAACATTTTTTAGATTATGTTTTTAGAATATTATTTTTAATTTAATTTAATGTAAACATTTACATAAACATGATAACATAGCCTAAATGACTGAATATTTCCTATATATTTTAAAGATATACTATTTTTGTTTTTAATATTCATACACTTTTTATTTGCCGACGTTATTGTAATCTTAAAAAAGATTAAAAAATTAAGCCAAAGCGTATTATTCTCCGGTCAGTTGGTTACCCGTCAATACAATATAGCTTCAACATAGCTGTTTTTATCAGTTGGTTGAGCTTTACAGTCAGGTTATCTAATACTCAGGTTATCTAATACTATATATATATTGTTATTTAGCTGCCATTGGCGTTTTAAATGAGAAGAAGCTGCTTTCCCAGCATACCCTCTTTATTTCTTAGCAATAAATCACTTAATGACCCAAGGTTTACATATGTTCCTTGCTGAAAAATCCATGCAGGCGATAACTTATCATCGTTTCCACAAACTGTGAACTTCGAAAAATACTCAACTTTTATTAATTTTTGTCTTTATTGAAATGGAAATTGTTGAAAAATTTTCTGAAACATTTTATGCATTTTTATTTGCAAAAACTAATACAAGAAGTGAGACAGAGAGACAGAGAGAAAGCGAGAGAGCAACTTTTTTAGATGGATAGATAGTGTTTTAGATGTTCTAATTTATGAATTTAGTTCTGTAGAAGCTATAGTCTGTTTCATTATTTTATATTAATAATATATTTCTAAAATTAGAAATGAGTTAGAAATTTACATTTAATTCTGGTAAGATTGATGTGACTTACTGGTCTATGAAGTTCTATAAATGGCTGTTAGTTTTTCGTTCTATAAAAGAATATCATAGTGGTACGACAACTTAGCTAAAAATGGGAACTTCAGGTTTATTAATCGCTTGTTACCTATCATGCGTATCTTATGATAGTTTCCAGAAAAGTTTTAGACAATAGTTATTTATAATTACAGATTAAGTTAGATAAATAATTTTGATTTTATTGAAATAAATTCTGATATTAAATTTTAAAAGATTTAGTATGTATTAGTATATTACAATGATATTATTAGAGATTTCTTTCCAATGTTTTCATAAACTAAAATGTATTATAAAATATCTGACTCTTTCCAGAATTTGTATAACGGCAAATCCCCTCAAGCTGATAAGATTCCATTTTCGGTCAAATATGTCGAATGTGATCCTGATTTGCTAATTTTCACTACTGCTAACTGGATTAAACCTATGCCCAAAGAACAACAAAAGAAATTTTCAACGCGTGATTTTTTAAGTGGTACAATAGAGAAATTCAAATCAGCTATAGCTCCGAGCAGCGTTTTAATGGGAAGTGTAGGTAACAATACTTCAAGGAAAGAAAACAAAGGCAAGAGGAACAAGCAACAAGCCTCTTCACAGTTTTACGATATTGCAGACGATATAACAGATAGTTGCAACAATACTAAGAACAATCAAATGGAACGAAATAAAAAAGAAANCGATATTACAGACGATATAACAGATAGTTGCAACAATACTAAGAACAATCAAATGGAACGAAATAAAAAAGAAATGGCAAATGTGATGAATCATGACAGTGAGGAATTTAAGCAGTCAATAGAAAATCGTGAAAAAGGTTTAGAACGTCGAGCCGCAACTACAAACACTGTATGTACGCAAACGCAACCGCAAGGTGGAATATTGAAAAATAAACATAAGGAACAAATAAAAACAACACCATCGACAATGATAAAAGATGATGGTCCTGAAATTGTTATTATTGACAATGCAGAAATTGATGAGTCTATGAGAAATGAACCAAGTGTCCTAGTATTTGAAAAAGAACAAACACATGTTGATTTATATCACCTGCTTGGATCTGATTGGCCAAATACTGCTGGTGACGCAGCCATGATTTTAAATAAAGTACAAAGTACAAATGTCACACAACAACACCCTTCTGTTAATAGTAACTGTGGGTCTACAAGCGATAACGTCCAGATTGCCAATAAAAATAATCGTTCGAAATCTTCAAATCCGCTATCGCATTTAGGTGCCAACATAAATAAGAAGTCAAATGATTCGATCTCATTCAATAATAAGAACGCTGATAATAAAAAGATGCAAAGTAAGTTCTTTTTTTTTTGTTTTTCTCAATACATAATATTAATTAATACCAAATGGCCATTAGTCGAGTTGTATACAGTCTAGTACTAAATGACACTAAATTTTAACTAACCTTAGTATGATGGCCTAACATATCTACCATTAACTGTATTAGTGCGTGTTCGGGTGAATTTGCTATTATAGAGACAAGGTCGTTTTGATCTAACCTGGTATTGAAAAGGAATGTTCTTTAGATGAACAGCCCACCATTAGTCGTTAGAAGGATTAAAATTAATTCTCCTTATTATACTTATAATTCCAGACTAGTGCGATGAAACCGTCCAAGGTCATGCTTTAATCTGAGTGTGTGTTTACATTTCTTCAGGATCAGACATTCGTAGAGCAAACTGATCCTGGTTCATCGCATACAACGGTTACCGGCCTACCTATTCACATTATAATAGATTTAATCTCGAATGCAGAGGGCACACAAGTTGCATGGTCATCAATATAGGAATTTTAGAATTTTGTACTGCACCAAACGATTAGTACGGTTTCTCATTGTAATACGTTATGTCTTTTGAATAGAATGCTGAAACCAGAATACACGCTTTAATCATGTGTCAATTAGATTCGGGGGAATCAAATTTATTGTACCTTATTCGGAGAGCGAAAAGTCGTTATATATATATATATATAAGGCTTTCGGCACGTGCTTTTTTGATTGGGGTACATTTGACTGGGTTGATGATCTACTAAGTATTAACTATTGTTGAGGCTCCTCTGATCGTTGTGCAGGGTTGATTTTGCAGTTCGTGATGAAATAGGACACAAGAAATCTTTTAGATCAAATTGTCTTCTACCTTTTAGTTTACTAATATGTTGAAATATCGTACGATATAGTAGTAAAACGCAGATATGATATTTCAGATTTGTTCTTAAAAGTTGGCTCAAGGTTGCATAAACAATATTTGTTGTATAAACAAAGCCTTTTATTTACTAACTTGTGAGTAAGAAAGTAATGATGTTTTTAAGTCAAATTTTGTAATATATTATCCCTATGTTCTCGTCTAAAATATTTAACATTCTTGGTAATACAATGACTGCACATTTCGTACCTATAATAATAAAGACAGAGGCATCCAAAACATTAAAAATTAAATGGACGAAAATGCTACGCGGAAACGTGAATATAATAGAAGTGTGATCTATTTTTAGGCAAATTTAAATTAAATAAATGCTTAGTTTTTAGTGATGTTGAAAATATTATCTTAAATAATGCGGAAGAATGAAATTTACAGAAAGTTTTCTAGCAGAAAGTATAATTTTGAAATTTAATTTCAGTAAAAGTTTTTGAATTTGTAGCGGAGTAGGTAGAATAAGTTTTGGAATGCCTTTTGTTCCTAATGAATCGTCATTTGAATGAATCGATTCGATTACTTAATATTTTCAAAATAATGCTTTTGTGAACGAGAGCGAGATAGATTCATTTTTTTATTTTTTATTGATGTACATACAGATGTGCATGGATATTTTTATACCTTTCCCTATTAAATTGCTTATTGTGACATTTATCTTTAGTTGTGTTTTTAAACTGCAGTGAATTTCACGTACATTTTGGTATTACACTAAATCAGAATAAATTCTTTTTATTTTGTCGTCTAATTTTAAAAGGGCAACAAAAAAAAAAATATAATAGAAAAATTGTTTTCAAAATGGAATTAGGTCGGACACTTAGTGAGACATCATTGTACCACAACATACCATTGACTGTTTTAGAATTTTTCACATCACCAGTTGGCAGTCCCATCGAATATGGTTCATACATGTCAGGTTATACATACGGCATTTACATACTATATCCCTGTAATTCTACTCACTCTTTATCTTTTTAACTTTTTTTTTTCAATGTGATGAATTTACTGAATACAATTACCCTCACCCTGCTATCTAATTTAAATGTTCATATCTACAGAGCCTCATAAAAGATCGTTATGTGAAAGACACGAAACTATGGAAAATCAATCATTATATGCTAACACTTCTTCCAATCATATTGATATAGATCCAACTTATGATCTGCCGGAATATTTACCTGCAGTATTGCCAGTACTGACTATGGAAGAGGTACCAGATACAGATTTAGGTGTTGGTTCCATGGTCGAAGTTAATGTTCCAGAATCAAGTGAAAATCTACATGGTGTCATACGTTGGATTGGCAGACCAGGAGGGATGAAGAATATATTGATTGGTGTGGAACTAGATGACGATTGTGATAATAAACAACTTCCAACAACAAATGGCGAATATAATGGTATTTCGTAAGTATAATTTGCAATTAAATAATTCCATAAGTAATAAATCCCTTGATGTATTATTTCAGTCTATTTAAATGTACGTCCGGCCGTGGACTATTCGTTAACAGCAATCAGTGCTCGATTGATAGACGATTTTTAGGGGCAGACGGTGGTGCCATTAGCAATGGCATAAGGGAATCAAATGAAAATAAAGCAAAAATGACAAATGGTTTCCATGACGATCAGCCAACGTTTGGACACATGGAGTGTCCTGTCGTGCCTGGGGCTGTCGCACCTATAAGTAAGTTTCCCACTTGATATATTTGTGATAGAAATGAAAATTGCGTGTAATACGCGGTTGCATTCACAACAATTGCATATAATTCTGAATATTATGTAGGGGAGAT